>JBBPKI010000004.1:0-132142 GCA_038089155.1 Nevesoporus exiguus
GTTTCTTGTTCGGTCCACTTTGCTCCATGAAGCAGCCCCAGCACGCCAATAGCACGCCCGATGACTCAATAAAACCGTCCACTCCATGGCCCACCTCGCCCGCCGCTGCCTGTGCACCCTCAGCCCATCCGTCCATGCTCCATCACACCCTCTCGGAACATCCGGATCCAGTGCCGCAGCCTTCTTCCTCCTCCGGCTCAGGTACTGTCAACGCCCTACCCTTCCACACTCCCGACTCTGCCCGCTCGCCACATCCTCCCTTCTCTCCTTCATCTTTTCCTTTCCTGATCGAGTACCCGCAGCCTCCATCGCCGGACGATCACGCACAATCTAATCTATCCGGGCCTTCTGCTCCGTTTAATGCGGCCTGTCAAGACGGCGCCTCTGCCTCGTTGACCGACAAAGGCAAAGCCAAGGAGCCCCCATCCACGTTGCCTCCTCTCTCGCTCTCGCCTCCCGGCCTGGGCTACAACATCGACGACTGGTCGTCCACGCCAGGCCCATCCTCGTATTGGTCGACTTGTCCCTCCGTCAATACAGACTGTTCGAGCCATTCACCCTCTAGCTCGCTAGAGAGTACCATCGTACACGCGGACGAGCCCCCCTCCTTCACCAAAGTCCTTTCTCGAACGCGCTCCCTCTCCAACCTATCCGTCTACTCCACTACGCCGTCCATGACCAAAATTAGAATCAAGCTTGCGGCGTCTTCCAAGTCCCCAGTCAATCTCGCGCGCAAGTTACTCTCCAGGAACAAGGCGGATGTCGTCGCGCCTTCAGTCACAGGACCAGAAAATGATTTTGCCGATCCTTTGGGAGATGACCTGATGCCCATTGAAGCAGGAAACTGCCTCTTTCCGTGGCAAACCAAGGACATTACCCGAGCCTCCTCCCCACGAACCGGAGTGGATGCACAGCTTGCGCCTGTAGCCGCGTTAGACGCAGCCGCAGTTTGGTATCCTGACAACCATCATTTGGACGGAGTGCCAGTGGGTTCAAGGGTAAAGGGTCGCTCTTATTCGTCCCCGCTCCCCAAGTCTGCATTCGATGTCGTTCCCCAGGTGGACGCCGAAGGCAAATCCATCCCTTTGCCCCTCCATGCCCGAGATTTGTTCGACGGCATGCTACCAAAGGAGCTTCGGCTTCGTGTGTTTTCCGCTTTGGTCTCGCTCCATGAAGCGGATCACGAACAACTGAAGAACGGCGGAAAGTGGACCATCCTAGTAGCGTCTTCTTCGAAAAATCGCTGGGTTGGACGAAATCGTGCGATGCGAGAACTCGTCAAGCTAAGCAGGGTGGGTATAATTGATTCCTGTCCCGTGCATCCAGTGAATCAAACGTGAGGTCAGGTGTCAAAGTTATGGCGCACCTTGGTCCTTGACGGCCAGCTCTGGCAAAGCGTCGATCTGCGGGCATTCCCTGCTGCGTCTTCCAATTTCCTTGCTTCTCTCATCGAACTCTCAGGTCCGTTCGTAAAGAACCTTGACTTATCGGGACACGCGCACTTTTCGCCGGCTACGCTGATCGATATGGCTGGCGGCCTCTGCGTGCGCTCCGCACCTGTTGTGAACTTCACGTATACCCAGCTGACCGCGGTCACTTTGCAAGGCTGTACCACGTTGACAACGCAGTCACTGCATAGTCTTCTCATCCGCTCTCCATTCCTCCGTAGCCTGGATGTGAAGGGGCTGCAAGCCGTCACGAACGCCACCTTTGACGTTCTTGCACTTTGCTCGCACCTTACATCACTAAATATGAGCCGATGTGTCAACATTGATGGGGATGGCGTTCGTGCATTTGGAGCAGCAGTGATGGCACGAGGCGCTCGCCTCGCGTTGAAGGAACTCTGGTTATGCGGACTTCCCATGGTCGACGACGACTCGTTGGCGACGTTGGGGAGAGCTGCGCCTCGTCTCGAAGTCCTTGACTTGAGCTACTGTCGTAGCTTGCACAATTCTGCCCTAGAGGCATTCGTGTCGTGCGCGGGGGACGAGAATGCCTTCGGAGAGACAGTTTTGCTGACATCTCGGCAAGTAGGCATGGACCCGCGAGATTCGTGTCAATACATGCGACGCGTGACGTCCCTCAGGCACCTCTCGCTCTCCAACTGCATCATGCTCACTGATACCGCATGCTCTAACCTCGCTCATTCGGTCCCTCGTCTGGAGTTTCTCGAGCTTGCGGGGATTGGGCATACGCTCAAGGACGATGGCCTTGTACACCTCCTTGGCACAACGCCGTTCATTCGCAGACTCGACTTAGAGGACGCTTCTGACATCACGGATGCAGTCCTCGAGGTGCTTACCCCGGAGCCAGAGGCAGAGGGTCTGACCTCCTCCAAGACCGCTCAACTACCGCAGCCCGGCCACGCCCTGGAACACCTGACTGTATCGTGTGCGACCAATTTAACCAACGACGCGTTTAAAGCGCTCATTTGTGGTTGTCCAAAACTACGAGTTCTGGAGGCTGACAGTACGTCAATATCTGGAACAGTGCTTAAAGAGTTTGTCCAACAAGTCTGCGAGCGGAGCATCAGTGACGCAGGGCTGATCGTCGTGGATTGTCGCTCGGTCGGGGAACGGGATGTCAAGAACGTGGTGGGAAACACGCGGCCCCGCAAGGGATGGCGCTCATGGGAGGCGAGAAAGCTTGGTTATCTGGATGGGCGGGACCGCGAAGAGCTGAAGGTCGGACAAGACGAGTGTGATGAGAAGAAGGTGGTAATCAGGTCATTTTACGGCTGGCAGACTGTCGACGCAGTGCGAAACATGAGGGAACGTAGGAGGAAGGCGAATAAGAAAGCGCAGGGCGCGTCGGAAGAGATGAGCGAGCCCACAGAGGGAGGAAAGCTATTCGGGAGGATGAAGTGGTGGAGTAGGACGCCATCAGGAAGTAACACTCCCGGCGAAGACACTGATCGCGATATGTGTGTGGTGATGTGATGAAGATCGTAATTTGTATTTTTATCTTGAACTGTACGCTTTAGCATTCTTCTTCTGTTCGTAGTGTCTACTAACTGTTCTAAACTTACGTGCTGCAAGCCAGTAGGGTAGGCATCTACATATTTCGTGGAAATCAGCATATAAATTTGTAGCAGGGAAGGGTAAAATGTCTTACGAGTTTCATAGTTTTTCTGCTTTAAGCTTTGCCTTTTTGGTAGTTCTTCTTGCCTCCCGAGCCTCTGATGCTGAGACGGATTCTGGCCATGAAGTATCGGCTACCTGCACTGGCATGGAAAGTTTCACGCTCTTGCTATGAGCCATTATCTTGGGTGTAGACTCGGAAACCATCAGATTCTCATACCCTGCAGCACACAATATTGTCAGAACTTGGTTGATACTCTGACAAGGTATATGGAGGCTCACCGGCAAAGGGGTCTACGCGAGGTCTTTTACGCCCTGATGAAGCACCCCCCTCGTCCTTGGTTTGTCCCTCCTCTAACACTCGTCCCTTGCCTTTGTCCAGTGCCGTGAACCTCGTTTCTTCAAGCGGACCGTCTGCAGTGTCTATTGCCTCTTCGTCTACCCCTTCATTGAACACTTCGAGACCTTCTTCCTCATCGCTCCCGAGTTCCTCGAGTTCCCTCTCATACTCTACGCGCGCCGCCATTTTGCTAGTCACCTTGACCGGCACACGCTCGTGATTGGAGCTGGGACCTGCCGCTGGCGGGGCATCCGAAGATTCGTCGACTAGTTGCGCATTTTTGGCCTGTGCGATAGCGTGTTTGATAAATCGCCCCGCGGCAGCCTTGTCTATACCCGTCTTTCCTGTCGCGCGTCGTCAAACGTGGACTACGTGAAAAAAAAAAACACATGTTGGATACATACTCTTTTGTTCGGATTCTTCTGCGTGTTTGATCTTGTCAAAGTATTGACGGACGCGTTCCTAGAGGGGATGTTGGATGATGTGAGCGAGCGATACGTTAGACGCACGAGTTCGGCGACGACACGGTGCGTCTTGGGGTCTATCCCACGACTTTTCAAGTACACTGTGCGCGAGCAAGTGGACGTCAGCATACGGTAGAATACGTGGCATGCGGGCACATACCAAAGATGAGGTCGTACACGACATAGGGTATGATGACCTGAAGTTTCGCCTGCTGGATGGTGTCGAGTGCGAGTAGGGTTTCGGGGAGCGACTGGGCGAAGAGGGGTTCGAGTTGAGATTCGAGTTGATCCAGCGATCCATCAAGCTCGGCGAGCTTGGAGCGGATTTTGGCGGTGTCTGTCGACATGGCGCGTCGCCACAAGGCGATGGTGGTCCTAAGGGGACCAATATGAGTTAATGTGGCGGTATCAAACCACGTGACCGAACTGATGTGGTGGCAGTACCACTTTTGGTGGAGTTGACAAACGCCGCCATGGTGAGGCCCACACCTGCTCGTTCCGTCCGCCGTCTGACGTGCTTTGACAGTCGTCCGAGTTGAGGTATACTGCAAATACGCAGTTGGAGCACTGTGGGTTCCGAGATGTGCTATCCTGTCACTGATGCTGACATTTCATTAGTGCATGCCAGATACACAGGCACAGGTATGTATCGATCTCTCTTGAACCGCTTTTCCTAAAACGTGCGCCGTTTCCGAGGACATGCCGATTTGACCAAGTAGTGAGTTCCACGCTAGTTTCAAGGGGTACTCGGTTCATGTGCGCTCCGCAGCGACTGGGTAACTCACCAACATCGAGACACGCTTTCGTCCATCGTCAGTCACCCTTCGTTGACATCCTATCTCGCCCTTGCAGACGGGGAAGCTATTGGAAGGACCAAGTTTGAGATGACAGAGGTACAGTTGGTTAGAGACTGCTGTCGGTGGTGCTAACATGCCGGTGCAGCGGATGCTTCAGCCGTGCGGTCCACCGCCACGTAAAGACGAGGATTGAGGGCTGAGAAGAATTGTATCGTTCATTTAGGCGTTTTGTTGTCCATCTGAGCCACGCAGCAAGGTCTCGCAACAGGACGTATGTGCGCAAATTTTGCGACGGCTACTTGGGCCCAATGACCTTTTTCACGATATGCGCTGTGTAAACGTTGCGGCGCCGATCTATTGGGCATCACGGAATGGGGTATTGGATACCCTAATGCAGTGCTCTTACGCAAGAGAGTATTTCCGCTGCTGTCAGTGATGGCCAGCTACTGTATACTGGTCAGTGGTGATTAAATGATTGACGGGTGGTTGTAACGTAGACCACGAGAGAGCTGCCAGGGTAACGCGGAGTGTTCATACGGCGTACCATGATCGAATCACTGTCCAGACATGCAGTATGAGCAGGATCACTGAAACAGATCCGTGAGCTAAGCCTGTGATGACGAAACTCGGGTAGATTGGACGGTGTGACCAATCCGGGTTATACATCTGGTGCCCCATTTTGGCGAGTTTTGCTGGAGCCAACCCTGGGATCGACGAAAGGGGGTATGGTGCCTTGGTCCCGTCAAAGCATTAGGTACGATCCACCTGAGGAGGGTGACCACGTCGGGGATGGGCTTACATCCGAAAGGGTTCGTAGTTTCCGGACGCTTTGCTTGAGCCTTGTTTCCGCTCGGATGAAGATGCTTCCATATATAGGAGTGGGTTTGTTTCGCTGCGGACGTGGCTGGGAGGTGTGTACTGCATGTTTCGTACTTGGATGCTTCTGATCTCGAGCAGACAAACGCTACGAGTCGGTTTTTGCGCGTGGGAGGACCCCTGAGAACGAGATTGTTGGGATCATCAAATGTGATGCGTCCGGGGATAAATCGATGCTCGACCGGTCTTTCCGATGACTATTAGAATCAAGATGCGGTACAACGCGCAGCCCCGTTCCTGCTGCTCTCTCATCCACACGTTCTCGCTCCTCTGCGAATAAAGCTCCTTCTCCACCTCGTGTACGTCCCTTCCTCCCTTTGTTTGCTGCCCCACAAAGGGCTTTGGCTACCCTCCACATCGCTTTGCCACCCCGCCGCAGTCTTATAGCTCAGCATGCCACATCGCCTTTCATTGGCGTCTTTCCTTCTCCTGTCTTCAGACGACGAGGACGACGAGGATTCCCCTTTCAATAGCCTCCATTCTACTCCGCGCTCTTCTTTCTTTCTCTACCCTGATCTCCTCGATTCCCGATACACCGACGATCTCCCCCGTCGCCCCCATTCTCTCGCCAGTTTTGACTCCGGATACTTTAGCACGATGGGCAAGGAATCACCATCCAAGTCCTTCTTCCGGAAGCCATCTAGGCCAGATTTACACAATGCTATCAGTGCCACTCAGGCGTCTCCGAAGCGGGAAGGAATGATGAGGAGTTTACTGAGGAAGAGGAAAAAGTCAACGACTCTTTCCTCATCACTTAGTCTCGACCCCCTCGACGCGACTGGCCTCCCATACAGCATCCCCGTAGGCGAGCCAGTTCCGCAGACACAACCAGTCTCGCTCGCACTTCCCCCACCGCGACTGAAATCGCGCGTTTCTTCCGTAGAAACTTTTGAGAGGCAGGATCGCTTCGTCTTACGACGAAGAATGAAATATCATCCTTATTCGCGTGATGATGCACCGTATATGCTTGCGTATGACAGGATTCTTTTAGACAAGTAGGTTATTCTCCCATAATAGGTCGTCTTCTCCTTCTGACCCCCGCTTAGTGACAGGTTCTCAGAAATTCTCTTGCGACGTCTCAATCCGAATTGCTCGCCCTCTTTCCATGACTTTATTCAAGGTCCGCCCAAGACTATTCTAGACCTTGGCTGTGGGCCTGGAGGCTGGGCAGTGGAGGCTGCAGAGTTCTGGCCATCTTCCCAGGTCATCGGATTTGACCTCGTTGATACCGCCAGCTTGCGCGGTCGCGCTGAGTCACCCAGTAACGTACAATGGAAACAAGGCAATTTGTAAGTCCTTCCACTCGCCGGATGACGTCTCTTGCTGACGAATGTACGTCAGCGTCAAGTATAAGCTGCCGTTTCCAAAGAACATGTTCGACCTGGTCAGATTGGCCAACTTGTCGTTGTGTATTCCCTCCGAGCGATGGGAACATGTACTGTCAGAAGCCAAGAGAGTGCTGGCACAGGGGGGACACCTCGAACTAGTCGACGATTTTCTTTACTTCCCGTACTCCAAGCGCCCATCTCCAGATTCCCACAGCATCGCACGCGTGCGGCCATCATCTTCTTCATTTGACGATTACGACGACGACATGACCGGGAAGGGTACAGATGCTGAGCGAACAAATGGCTATGACGCTGATGATGACGACGACGATGACGAAGACGACGACGATTTCGTGAGCACCAAGAGCCGTTTTTCCTCCCTCGTGGACGAGGACGATGTTTTCCCACCGCCTGCTTACGATCCTCTCGCCGAATGGAATCGAAACGTGGAAAACGCCAAGTCACTAGAGAAGCTCTTCGAAGACATGCTATCGCGCAAGTTTTCCGTACATCCCCGGCCAAGCGAGTTCTTCGCCGACGCCATCGACAAGGTTTTCGGGCGGTATAATCAATGCAGACCTCACGAGTTCAATCTGTACCTAGCGCCTGCAGCAAACCATGACTCCGATGATTCTTCTGTTGGGAGCTCAGAGACACACAACAGTCCTGGTCTTAAGAGAGCCGGCAAGGACTTCGCGAAATGGGTGACCACGGTTGAGTGGGATCACCACAAGGAAAAGGACAGGAAGCAACACACGAAAGATGACCATTCTAGTGGAGAGAGCCTGTCGAGATTTTCCGTCATTCCCGACGTGGTTAATGCTAAAGCCGCTGGCCGCCTCGGAATCAAGCCCACCACTCAACCATCTCACCTGCACGCAGCCCAGTCACCAGGTCTCATTCTTTGGCCTGCCACGTTTATCCCTATGAGCCCCTTCGAGCTCGAGATGCACGCTTGCAAACATCTACACTCACTCATCGGGTGTAAAGATGCTCTTACGGAGTATTTAGATGAGATTGCTCGAGAACGGCAGATGCCTTTTGACGAGCAAATGGTTGACGATCTGGTTTGGGATTACGAGAGGTACGTGATCACGACCATTGACAGACTACATGATTAAAGGTCCTGATATGTTGTCAGTTTCCGTCGCAAACGGTTCAATTGGCCGTCAGAATGCCCTGATTCCCACCTTGAAGAAGACCCTGTTGCAATCACGACGACACCTCGATCACACACATTCCGCAACTCAGCCGAGGCGCAGCGTCAAGCAAGTCCCCGTACCGGTGGTGGAAGCATGAGTGCTCCGCCTGACCCTCTGTTTCCGCGCGAGAAACTTGATTTCGTGCGTTGTATCAGGGTATACGGCGCCACAAAGCTCGACGAGGAAAGCCATGTTTTATGACTGCTATCTTTCTTTTCTCTATTACACATTTGCGCGCATTCTTCTCGTCATGCTGATCTGTCCGTCTTATTAGACAGGACCGCACACTCTTTCTGCTGCGTCTGTTTGTTTTGGTTGCATTCATCATCGTTCATTCATTCAAGCTGTCACTGTACCCATGTTGTATCAATTTAGCTCGGCGACGCCCACCATTCTCATACCTCGACGCTGTCTAGATTCATTCGTATCCTTATTCTTCACATCACCTGCATGATGTTACTTGCGTACAATTGCCTGGCCCGGGATGCGCATGCTCATTTGTATCTTTACCCTCATATTACAAAAGCAGTCTAATAAACACAGTCCTCTTAAACATCAAAACCATCTGGGACGACAATCGTTTCGATGTCGCATCGTACAGATATATGAGTGGAATGCATCTGCAAGTCGTCTCCTCTAAAATAGAGGGAGCTACACCTACCCGAGACGATAAGCTCGTCTGGGCGGGCATACCGCTCGCGAAAGTCAAGAATGAGTCTCGTACCGACGAGCACTTCGAGGAGCATGACGAATGAGACGCATATATTCGCGTAGAGCTCCTGAACAAATGCCAAAAAAAAGGAAAAGAGGGTGTGAACATTATAGGGCAAACGCACGAGCAAAGGGACCAAGCCCGGCGAAGAGACGACGTACGGTGACACTCCGCCACAGACCCATGACGACGGCGCAAGTGACGAGATTTCTGTGTCAACGGACGTGAGTCGCTCTGTACACCAGAAGCGACGCCCAAACGGACACTCACACGAAGAAGTAGCTCAGACTATCGCGCGCCAAGATGTTCATGAACGAGTTCTCCCCGAAGAGCTTATCATCCTTGGCTTTTCTGCTGCGCCTCATGCTCTCGATAAACACGCGTGCAGCCAAGAGAAAGAGAAAGGATTCGAAACAGAGAAAAGGGACGAAAAGGTAGACAAAGTTAGTACTGATCCCGGAGAACGCACAGAAATACGCTCCGGGGATGTCGTCGGTCACGGCTACGTGCAGCGTGAGCGCGAAAGAGAACTTGACAAAGAGGAGTTTGGCAGACCTTCGAGAGGGCTGCTGGGTCCGATCGCACGCCAGATTATGAATGCGATCGCGGCAATCTCACACAAGAACGCTATGACCAACAGAATCAAGGTTTGCGTGGACCGCCTGTACAGTGCATACACGCGGAGTTGCATAGTAGCTGCGGAAAACCTCAGCTACTCATAGGTCTGTCGGCATAGAATCAAAAACCTTGCGTGGCCCACGAGTAAACGAGTGCTCCCCATGCACGAAACCGGAAAAGCCGCATACCTACCCTGACACTCAATCGAAACAGAAGGTCGGATCGACGAAGAATACGTACACCTAATTGAGAAAACGTCGTGTATAGTGGGTCAGAAGCTATAATCTCAAACATGTTCACGCACTCCTTGAAAAGGTTTAGCAAAATGTAACACCAGATAAAAAATCCGATGCTCACCTCCTCTGACTTGGCTCCAGGGAGACATACTATTCGGAGTCAAGTTACGCTGATCATAAAGCGCGAATAAACTTACAACATAGGCCAACTCTGACACCGTGTAGCGCGAGCTTTAGGTACGAACTTGACATTCAGACGCAATAACGTACATAAGAACAACATCCCCTAGGTATCGTTCCTAAGGAGGCCATCAGACTTGAACGCTGTCAGGAGATTTTATTGTTCTTACTATCGCATACAGCACCGTTATAAGTGACATTGGCTTCATCTACGATAGCAAGTATTGGACATAGGCGCATGCACCTCTTCGGTCAACTCACCCATACGAGTTCCACCTAAACCATGGGCTATCAGCAGTTGTTCAAAGCGAACTGGGTCATTTTACTCACTTCGCGGCCAAGAGCAAGAGCTGTGCGCGGAATAACGGTTACACGGCTCGACTGAGTACGCTAACATGACCTACTGTGGTCGTAGAGAGCGGCGCATGTGACGGCAACTAATGGCAGTGGCGGTTATTTAGAAGACACAAACACAGTGATTAACTAACCAACCTTGAACAGAGGTGTATAGACTGATGTCAAGGTAGGGTGCAGTGCCTGGGGGGATTAGGCTCATCCTGACCAGAAGGTCAGAAACCAAAGGTGGAGGGATGAGGGATGGGGTACGCTGGGTGGCCGCATGCACTCCCGTACTAGAAGTCTTTAACGAGGGGTCTGATACGACTTTCAGGGCACAGGGTCTTCATCTCTGGACGGAGCTTGCGAGATGAATCGAATTGGCCTAAAAGAAGCCCGGGTCCGCTTAGGCAGGTGTCCCTTGCCTAAAAAATTACCGCTAATAGTAGGCCAAAGACGGCCCACAAAAGTGAGCCGATTTAGGGCGATTCTGCTTGGGCCAACGCGCCTCGTTAGGGAACATTGCGGGCCTAGAGAGCAGGCGACTTAGGTCCATGACAGGTACTAATCTCCAGGAGTGACGCAAGGAGAGTGATGTTGATGTCCTGGCGCACACAAATGAACTTCGTGGCCCCTTGGGAAGTTGTGCGGTAATTCTCGCCTCTTCTCCTGTTGGTTAAATGCATATGACGGGAGGGACCCGTCAATAATATACGTACTTATCCTCACCGACGACGTCATCTCTACCGAAAAGAATTATCGAAGCGAGCGAGTTCTACGACACGCTAGATTGCTGACTAAGCCAGGTCAAAGGATCCAATGCTTGACCCCTCAGCACCGCCCGGGCCACAGCAATCCGGCTTACAAAAACTGGCCTCGCTATTTAGATTGGGCACCTGAGCTTTCCATCGACATGGCTCAGACGTTCGTCAAGTCCTTTATGCATCTCACGCACATGCCCAAGGCAGATCGCGCCTTGTCCTTGTTGCAGCGCGTGGCATCGTTGGTGAAGCCCATCATGCGAAAACGCGGATGGGTCCTCCCTACACTCTCCGAATTCTTTCCAGACACCCCAAATTTACTTGGTGAGTAAGGCTTCCGTGATTCGAATGTACGAGACTATCCTGTAGGTGATACTCAAGGATGAATACCGTAGGGCTGAGTGAGTAGCAGGTAGTCTCAAGCATGCGTGCGTCATACTCAATCATTACCGCTCCAGACGTAAATGGTGGCGAACAGATTCTTTTGAGGCTACGCCCAGCCTGGGCTCCTGATACCTTTCTTGAAGAGGATGCGGTGATACGAACAATGTTACACGAGGTAATCTCTCTCCCATGGTTCAGCACACGGTCCGCTGAACCACACAATGTCCTTGTCAGCTCACTCACAACGTGCATGGACCCCACGACGAGAAATTCTACAAGTTCCTTGCCGAACTCGAGGACGAGTATGATGCGCTTCAGCGCTCTGGCTATGCTGGTGAAGGCTTCTTCACTCCTGGTTACCGATTGGGTGCTGGTGTCTCGCACGATCTACCTCCGTACCTCGCCAGAGTTCAGGCTCTTGAAGCCGCGGAGAACCGACGAAGAGCAGAGGCATTAACCAAGAGTGGCGGCAGGCTCGGTGGAAGGTCCAGTGCACTCGAAAGGTTGAGTCCCCGTGAACTCGCAGCTCGTGTAAGTTTTTCTTTCTTTCGAACTTCAATGGCGTCGTTCTAACGGGTGCTTCTCAAAGGCTGCTGAGCGCAGAAAGCAAGATGAGATAATTTGCGGATCGGCGTCGGGTAATGCATTCGGCTCTTCGTGGTCACAACCCACCTCAGGATCAAGTTGGACAAGGGACGCTCTGAATCCTGGACCACCTACTAACGAACAGTGGATTTGTCCCGTTTGCACCTTGGTTAATCCAGAGTTGGTTCTACAGTGCAACGCATGCCTGACGGTAAGGCCGATTGATACGCCAGTCGGGTGGACGTGTGCCACATGCACCGAAACGGATATACCCCACGAACTTTCGTCCTGTCGCTTTTGTGGAGCCGCCAAGACTCATAGTTAATAGATCCGGGTCCATTGTACTTGATATATCCATGTCGTACCTCATAGTTGTAGTTAAGTATGTACCTTTATAATCATCGTCGACAAAGATGTATGGTCCCTTAAGTTTGCGGGTTATGTGTTCTCCCTGACAACGGGGTCTCATGCACCTGGCTTTTACTTTAATCATATTCTATTATGGGCGAGCGTCGACTTCAGAGGCTTGCTTGCAGAATGAAGTTTCCTCAGATGAAATACTTGACGTGGACAGCTTTCTCTCGTTTATGGCTGCCAATGCGGGCTGGTTGTTCCGGGGTTGAAACCTTTACGTGGATGCCACTCATCTTGCTGTGTCTCGGCGATGGATGCGTTCCTGGACAGTTTCCCAGTTTGCTAGTGTATGTCAGGTAACTGAATGCATTAGTGCTCCTATACGAGGAAACCGTATGCCATCTTTCGATCGTCTAGAATACTCGGAGTCATCTCTGCAGAGTAGTTTCTCGTCACCGTCTAGGTATGCCTCTGCCCCTACCCCTGAGGGCCCGCTGGGCGGCGCCAGGTGGGGCACGGGGTCCGGGATTTTGCTGTGTCAAAGGATCGCGTTAACTAAATCATCAAGCGATGGGAACCCAACGTACTGCCTCGCTCTGTGGATTTCGCACCGTCTCGTCGACGCTGAGGATCAAGCACGCTGCTTCAGTAGCACTGCTTATAGCATTCAGCTTCACGAGCGAAGGCTCCCACACAAATGCTTCCATATTGTCCCTCACGCCCTCGACTCCGTCGACATCTACCCCATACCACTTGTCACTGGTGGCGTGTCTCATTCGGAGCTTATTTAGAATGTCGGTAGAATCGAGTCCTGCGTTATCACAGATTTGACGAGGAATGATCTCTAGCGCCTTTGCAAAGGCAGTCATGATTAGTTGCTGCTTTCCTGGAATTGACAGTGCGTGTTTTCGGATATGTGCAGAGACATCCATCTGTCGGCCATTGGTTCCAGCTAGATTGAAAAGAATCCATGATACATTACCTCCACAGCACCCCCACCAGCAACCACATCACCATTTCGAATGGCCCGCTTGACGACCATGATGGCATCATGCAGACTACGTTCAACCTCTTCGATAAACTGTTCCGCGCCACCGCGAAGGATCAGAGTACATGTCTTCGCCTTTGGGCACTCTTCGAAAATGTTATACCGTTCGCCGCCAATCTGCCGTTCTTCAAACGAACCACAAGTGCCAAGATGCTCCCGGGCTATGTCTGAACAGGTCGATTGAATAGATCCACCAACAGCTTGACAGACTCTGCGAAGATCGCCAGCAGGAACGCGACCTGCACAGAATATGTCTCTGTCTGCGAACCACTGCGTTGCTAGATCGCCGATCGGCAACTTGCTCAAAACGACTTTCGCGCCCGTCTTCTCGATGGCCTCAAGCTTCCGGTAGATGATCTCCCATTCGGCATCGACTATCGCCTGATAGTCGGAGACCGCCTCCACACGAACTTCGGCATTGTCTTTCTCAGCCTTGAGCTCGAGTTCGACGTTCAAACTAAGGATGAGAGGATTTCTGAAGGCTTTTGGTTGCTGTTCAGCACCTGCGTAGGTGAAAGTTTTCTTGAATGCGACACCTCGGATCAGCAACGAATCTTGCATGCCACCGCCGGGAATCTTCTTCACGCCGATGAGTGATTCATCCAAGTCATCTTGATCGAGACACTGGACAGCGTCGACAACCATGTTCGAAAAGAAGGGTTTCTCAGAATGTATGAGCTTTGATGACATTGATGTTGACGCGCATTTGAGAAGGAGAGAGCGGAAGTGTCTGGGGAGAAGATCGGGTAGACGATTAGATAGCAGGCTTCAGGCTTACTCTGGATTGCTCTTGTCAACGCTGATTTGAATCGCTTTTACGCGTTCAGCGGCCTATTGAGACATAAGGCGTAATCGAAAAGCGATACATGCGATATCTACCAATTGCGATGCCTTGCGAAACCCCTTCATGACGATATGAGGGCTCACGCCTTCCTCAATATATCCACGGACTTCTTTGAGAAGTTGAGCAGCAAGGAGAACGACGCTGGTTGTTCCGTCGCCAACCTCCGCGTCCTGTGCACGCGCGATATCAACCAAGGTCCTGGCAGCTGGATGGACGATGTCGAGGAGCTTGAGGATGGTTGCGCCGTCATTTGTGATCTGAGCCTCCCCACGCTCGTTCACGATAAGTTTGTCCATCCCGCGCGGTCCAAGGGTGCTGGATAGTGTCTGGGCGATCGCAAGACAAGCCGAGATATTGGAGAGTAATTGCGGATTGCCCTGTGAAGTGTCGGTGCCCTCGCGCAGAAGAACTACCGTTGGTTGCTGAAGAAAACAGAATCAGCACCTGTCACGGACAGCCTGCAATCCTTATACCATTGGAAGGCCCCGCTGCATTTTTGGAGTGTGTGCGATGTGCAACGACGATTGCTTTCTATCATCTGACTGGCAAACCAGCTGTTTTATTGATATTTGTTTGTTCGGGATTACGAGGTCTACTAGGCTAGGTCTAACTCGCATTTGCACGCATTGGGTTGCGAAATTAGTTGGCAATGATAAAAGTCATAACATAGCAGACAGTGGGAGGAGTACGGGAAAACCATAGCTAAGCGTGCAGGTTGCGTTCCCGCGTACGCTTTCGTGCTTTCAGCGTGGATCTCCGAGCACTTTCACGTTCCCGTCGTTCCTTTTCCTTCTCGTCAATGAAAGTATTGCCAACATCAATGAACATGATGGCAGGTCGACCCGGCGCACGTTCAACGAGGGTTGTCTTGCCTTTAAATTTCGCGTGCGCCGAAGCGGTGTCACGCTGAGTCCCGAGAATATTGGCCATAAGGGGTTCCTGGACCAATTGTCAACCTAAGGACCAGAGGAGTAAACCGCGCTCAAAATTACGAACCTCGCCCTCAGCAACACTCTCCCAAAAGAGTCTCTGATAGCGTTGTCTTGCCATATTATTACCTTCAGACTCGTCTTGCAGATCTGCCTCCTCGACGTCATAGCGATCACGGGATTCTGGTCGGCCGTTCTCTTCGACGTGATCATTCTCAAGGGGTTCGTTGGTCTCATGTTTCGTATGTCCTGCTGTTTCTGTTACACCAAGGAGATGTTCCATCCCCCGTGTGAACCCAGTTTGCAGGGATCTCTTCTGTGGAAGCCAGAACATATCAGCAAGTGCAAATCGCAAAGTAAACAGTCAGATGAATTCAGATGGGGTTGAAAAGTTCTAATCACGTCTTGTGGAGATGTAAGGCTCCACAATTTCTTAAAAATTCGCGAATGATGAATGTGTATCATCATACCGTGCGAGACGATGAACATTTTGAAAGAAGCTCACCTCCTAATAAACCGCCAGGACACGGCAAATCAATGTCGGTGAAACACAAACCCAGGCGAAACGAAAGGCACCTTTTTCCATGATTCTTCCATGCCTTTTAGCCTCAGGATTGCGTCGACGCGTTTGATGCTTAGGTGGTGTCGAGCTGCAAGAGCACGGACAGAATTTAGCTTCGGATCGGCCATGTAGGCCCTGTATAATCGAGTCCGAAGCTCGTCTGAGAGAGGAGCGGGAGGTTTGAAAGATGGATTCAGGGGAAACGGCTTTACAAGTGATCAGTCAAATATCTACCGATGCGCATAAAAGCCTACTCACCACGTCGCGACCAAGCCAGTTGCGAGGGGAAGATTCACGGAAAGAGGGAGCAACGGATTTGCAAAAATGCTCGTATGGGTTTTTGTAGGAACGGATTCGTGACTCGTTCACTTTTTCTTCGCCGGCGAGAAGCCAACGATTCAGTGCCTCTTCTTCTTCTCTTTCCTCTGCATCGGGGTCGTTCTCTTCAGCCGGGTCCTTGGTCTCTCTTGGTCGGCCGCCCGCTGCTGCCAAGCTGGCACGTTGTCCAACCGATCGCTGGGTTAGTCTGCCAGCGAGAGAAGTCGCAGACGAAGAGAAAGTCGACCGTGCATCACGGTGTACACGCGTCCAGACAAGTAGCCGGGACGATGCGCCGTACAAACGAGGAATCATTCGGGTCGAGAACGACCCAGCAAAATTCAAGACCGTGTCAGTGAGACGTCACGTGATATTTTAGGGCCGGACTCTCGATTAGCATGGTCGATTCAACCTCAAGTGTACTTATGTGGCGTGGCTACTCGATGGTACCAGGTTCGTGTGCCCATACAAATCGACCGTTTTCCGCGCCAGAACACATCCTTTCATCCATACTTTTCCGTTACTCGGCTCTCGCACCCGTAAAGAATCTATCTTTACCTCCAGATATTCCATTCGATGTTGTTCACGAGTTTTTCCTGAGGAAGATACTACTGAACCATCATCTAAACCAATACCCTCCATCGGAATCGTATCAACAAGGCTTTTGGAAGTGGGCACTCGCCGAGCTTGAAAGCTTGACTCGAACCGGCGAGGTATTGTGCTGATCAACCGGGACGCTGACCATCTCACTAGCATCTGCCCTCAGAATAATGAAATCGACGAGCGCATGTATGCACATTATCTATCCATAATAACCAGTGCGTTGTACGTGTTACATTCGATGGTAGATGGCGACCAAGATCTTATCACGCCCAACAGTGGACCGGAGACGCCCTCCACCTCATTCATCACGTACTACTGGAAATTTCCCGAGACACACGACTATCCGATAGAAAATTGTTATGAGACGACCACACTTCTGGAGTCACGCAATACTATCGAAGCGGGGACAACGGGCCTCAGAACATGGAGAGCAAGCCTAGTCTTGGCACAGCACCTCATTCAGCATCCCCGTGAGTCGTAATAGGACTAGCCATCGCAACCCCCTCATCCCAGATTAACGCACAGACCTTGTGGACAATAGCAGTGTGCTCGAACTCGGGAGTGGAACCGGATTCATCGGCATTCTAGTCGCGAGTTTGCAGCTTCGTGCGGTAATCCATCCCTTCGATCGCAAGATGCCATCCATCTGCCTAACCGACGTGAATTCGACCGTGCTTGCGCGCTGTCATGACAATGTTAGGTTACCCTGTAGTAAGTTTGAAGATGTTAGTCCTAATAGGATACTCAAGATACCATAGACAGATCTTCGTCTCATCCAAATGTACATTATAAGCCGTTAGACTGGTTAGATTCGCTATCAGGCCAGGAGAGCTTGGAATCATTCTTTTACGGGGCAAAGGCAGACGTCGTACTTGGGGCAGATATTGTGCGTATAAAGGAGCCCACGCATGGGGGCCAGCAGATGATGGACTAATTTCTCCAACAGGTATTTGATCCCACGCTCGTACCTCCACTCGTGAGGACGATTCTCTTCGCCCTCTCGTCTGAGCCCACTCAAGCAGCGTTCATTGCAATTACTGTGCGGAATGAAGAAACATTGTCATATTTTCTTGACAAGATCGGTATGGCAGCATCCGTACAACCGTTCGATGCGTCATTGACAGTTTGACTCTACGAAACAGGCAAGGTACTCAAGATAGAAGAGGTTGCTCACGATAGCACCGGAAGTTTGCTACTACAGATTCCTCATCAGCTAGACGCCGAGCTGGACGTCAAGATATTTAAAATCACTCGAGGAAGCGACCCCTAGTCTCCCACGAATCTCGAAGAACCACGATCCATCTGGGGATCGGGTTGACTCGATTTCAGCGCTGGGAATGGATGTAAGTAGTTCTGCGCAAGTCGCTGTTGGTTCATGGTGACCTCTTTGATCTATCGTTGCGTCAGGCGTATACTCCATTTGGCTGCCTATCGGCCGGTTGCATCGGGGGCACCTAGGCTCTTCGAAAAGTGCAAAAGATGTCACCTTTTATGTATCCTCGACCTCTCACACCTATTCAACGATCGTACCATTTTGTGGAGTAACTTCTCGAGATCGTTGACAAGGGCAATGATTCCAACTAACGCGGACTTCCATATCCTGTCATTCTTGATGGGCGCCGAGTCTCTCTTCCTTGCATACAGTGAGCCGGTTTCCAGTTTTATCCATGTGGCTTGCATGTACCAAGCACCGGAGCTCTTACCGATCACTTGGCATCACAATTTCCTCGGAAACCCTTATTGTGTATGTTGCGTTCCCACCACCGCTCACCTTCGGCAGGTGGATTATTTCAAACAAACCAATGAACGGGAGGCCCACACGGGCCGGAGTCCCGACACTCACACCTGGGCAGGGCGACGCTTCTTCTGGCGTTTCCTTGGGGTCATCGTTTCTCGATGCCATCTCGTTGCTGTCATTTAACGGCAATTCGTGAGAAGAGTTGGGGATAGCTATCTACGCGCCTGGGACGATCTATGCAGGCGTGATTTTACCAGATTCATCGGCTCGGCTCCTTCCAGGTTCGATTTTAGCAGGAGCGTTCTCTCTATCATCGTGACGCCGAGGGGTTTGGCGCGTTTTCCGGATGTGACTGTTTGCCAGATCTCGAGGAAGATAAAAACCACAGTAAATGACCGTCGTCCTCGGAGAACCTGTTTGGCTTTCTCACAGTGCTCTCGACGAAGGTCTTTGACGTGATCACTCGTTGCAGAGGGATGAGATACTGCCCGTATGCTTGTGCTTCGTATCAGCGGGCCCCTGGGCGGGCGTAATGCATTCAATCTGAACCAAGATCCGTTTGTACATCTTGCGCTTCTGTCAAGCACCACGAACACGCCGTCTTCTTGACGTGACGCGATCTTCCAAAATGCATACTGGGTAGAGTACATGATATGCGTCTACTGGGCGTATCTCGAATCAGCGTGACCCTGCGAGAATCCTCAGAACGCATGTTCCGTCGAGTCCTTGCCTAACGCGGACGTGCTCGAGGATCCCGCAGAAACTGTCTGAATGATGGAGTCGACGTAGTTGGCTCCTGACCACTTCTGGTGCGTCAGTACATCGCATCCAATTTCCTTCTCTTTACGCTGGACGAGGTCGACGTAGGCGAGCATTCCCTCAGTCCTGAAACGCTCCGCTAGCTCGGCTGGAGTGGATGTTAGGAGAGTACATATGGGTCGGGCCGGAGCTTACCGGTAGTGACGGCATTGCTGTGTACACCCGCGAGCGAAATTAACTGCAGGACAAACCTAAAGCAGAATCCTTACATCAGCACCACTCCGATAGGCGAGATGTAAAACTGGACTAAGAAGCCGAGCTCACCCTTCCTTTCCTAGCTCCCAGATAAAGTTTCTCAGATCATCCTTGGTGAGGCCTCTGCCCAACCAGTTGAAACTCGGGCTGAGATTATATACCATCCATTTCTTCTTGCCAGTCTTTTCTCTTATTTCCCTGGCAAACGAACGCGCCAACTCCAGATCGGGTGTTGAGGTCTCGAGCCAAAGAAGGTCCGCATAGGGTGCGTACTTGAGTGTGCGAGAGATAGCCGGGGCAAGACCGGCCTGCAGGCGGTAGTAACCTTCGGGAGTACGTGGAACTGGTCGATGTGTAAGCACTTAAAATGTATGTGTAAAATGGTGTACGTACGATCCCAATCCCAGAAGATGTCTGTCCCAAGAATTTCCTTGGCTACTCTCCGTGACTCGGAGTTTGACCTGCCGATAACACGAGATTTATAGTGCTCAAAGACAGAATCGGGAGAGGATGTGGAAGGGGATGCGAGAAGAGCGTGGTGGACGGCTGATAGATGAGTCAGTCAAGCGAGATATAACAGAAGATGGATTCACCGTCGTCAAAGGTCATCAACGGATGGGTGGCATCCCACTCTTTCTCGACACGTGTGGCATCAGCCGCATTGACAGCACCTGCGAGCGCTTCGGCAAGGGGTTGTCCGGGCGTTGTTGTGCCCAGAACGAATCTGTTTACAACGTGGACCAAGGGTCATTCTAGGAGGGAAAGCACAGCGGAAGATCATAACGTACGGGTGATCTCCGGGGTCTACGCTTGAACTGAGGAGTCGCCCACTTTCGGCGTCCGTTCTCGCGATTACCAACATGGGACATTCTAGCATATCAAGGGCGAAACGAGTAGCTACGAGTCGGGAGACATGAGTGGAGGGCGGTACGAGGACCTTTCCGGCGAGATGACCACACTTTTTGCCCCCGTGGAGTTGATCTTCTAGATGAATGGCAGATGCGCCGGACTCCGCAAATAATTTTGCCAATTTCATGACAGCTGACGGGCCACCGTGACTGACAGGCTGTGAGTATTACACGGGAAAGGGGCTTTTAAAAGTAGAGTACCCAGTGTCAGCGTCCGCAATGATGGGGCGGAGATAATCGGCGTATGACATGTTTGCGCGCGCCTCTGTGGAGGCAGACATGCGTTCATCATAATGCTTTCGGTCGTGTAGTTGCTGAGCGCGGAATATACGTTGTACCTGGTTTGGGACCGTGGTGTACGGGTAGTCTCTGGGCTGTGTGAATGATGTAGGAAGGGGGGGGTATGGTACTCACCCAAAGTCGGGACCAACCTCGTTGCTTCCAGTTGTGAGAAGTGAGGAAGCGGCCCAGCCGGATACATAAACGACCTGCTGGTGCCTTGCCATCTGTGTCATCTGGAGAGGGTCGATAGCACCCATCGTATGAACAGGGAGACCATTGGCGCTGGCGTGTTCGAAGATGTGGAAGAGCTTGTCGGCCAAGAGGGACGCGGGGAGAGGAAGGACTGGCGCAGAGCCCTGTTTGAGCGCGACATCCCGAGGAGAGTAGGAGCGGGAGATGTCGGCGAAGCGGGGACGGGCAAAGTACTCGGTGAGACGGGCGACGCGCGCATCGAACTCTGCGGACTCCGTGGCAAGGTCCGGCGGGTTCGTGTGCAGGGAGAGGCCACGTCCACGGGAGGGCACGCGGCGGGCGAGGACTCGGACTCGAGGAATCATGGGTTGAAGAAATGAACCTAGACTAGGGTTAGGGTTACGATCGCATCGGCGGGTCGCTTCTTGAGTGAGATCGTCCCCTTCTGTTTTAAATAATATTATTGTCCTCCTCGATGTACACACATTGACGGATCATCTTCGAATTCCCCTTCCCTCCGCACTCCTCGCGATACCCCACTTAAATACACATCCACCAAATCTCCACTCTCTCCACATCTCCCATGTCCTCTCTGCGCACATCTCGCACCACTCTTGCGCATGCCATCCTCACCATCCTGCATCCCGCCATCGCCCACGACACCCACTTCCCACTCCCTGTTCCACTCCCCTCAGAACTGCACCTCCTGATCCGCACTCACCTCCGCGTGCACATCGCCCACGCACTCCTGGATTCTCTCCACGCTTCTCTCTCCACCTCCCTCTCCGCCCTCTGCGATGACTGCAAATCCTACTATGCTCACGTCTTCGGTCCACACGTTGCAGATTGGCCTGTCGTACGAGCAGGTCGCGGTTGTCGCTGCACTGCCATCGGTCTCCCTCCACGTCCCCCTTCCTGCAAGACAGACCGCATTGACAGCGTCTGTCTCGATCAGGACCTTCCTCTGCGTCCTCCTGTCGGTGACAGAGAACCGCCCGCCTATTTCATTGCCCACGTCCAGCACACTCTTACATCCTACGCTTCCATGGATCCCTCCTTCTCTTACGCAGATGCACAGATCGCCTGCAGCGCAGATCTCGACACACTCGTTTCTCGCGCTCTTTCCATCTTCGGCTGGACCGCCGTTCAGACCACCTCACACAGGGACTGGGAATTCGACAACGATGTTTTAATCACCCCTTTATCCGCTTCGTCTGCCCACGATGCTCCGGCGATCACCCTCGATGCCCTCCGGATCCATCTCGACCTTGCCGTCCACGACGACATCCTCGCTCGCTCACCATTACACCCCACCAAGGTCACTTATTTTCCACCCTTACCTCCCCCTACGGCCATAGGCATGGAGTATATTCTCCTCTTCAACTTTGTCTGACTTGGCATTTCCACAGCTACGCGTTACTCTTCTAACACACTCTCCACGGGCCTCGCTTCTGGCCTCCTCCTACTGGTAGTCGCTTCTCCATTCGTCTTCGCATATGCTCTACACGTCTCCGCACAATGAGTTTTGGTGGTGCTCAACCGTTTAATGTCCTGCGCACCAACTGTAGCCTGACCTTCCGTTCTCCTCGCCAACGCACGCACATGAGCGTGTTTTCTCGCCACGAGATCTCTCACAGCAAGACCTCTCATATAAGCATATTATCCCAAGCATGAACCTAGATTGCATAGCAAGTATTCACACATCGTCGTAGTTTTCTCTTGACTTAATACACTCATAAGTCGTCTATTGGGCTTCTTACACACAGAATACGCATACACTATTACTAGAATTTTACGGACTTGTCTTTTGTTCTTGTACTCGTTCCATGCCCACCCATAATTCCAAGGAATCTTCTGGTTGATCCGTGTGGTACACTTAGAGACTACGGCCTTCAAGTGCCTTCATGGGACTGAACGCCTATGTATACTCCTGTCTCAAATGTCTGGCTGAGATTTCTTGGTCAAAACAGGACCAAACAAGTACTAACTTGGTTTGCAGCAACTGTTACCAATTTCTCCGCAGGCTGCGCCGCTGCGCCCCCGGTCTGAACACAAGTACACGGCTAACCTCTAACACTACTGTGGAAAAGGTGGGTTTTATTCTGGATATCTCCTATGCCCAAATGGCAGGTGATGAGCAACACATTCGATTAGTCTTGTAGACACCTACATGGTTATAACATATCCCACTTTTCTGAGTCCTCATTCAATCTGTCCGTTTCGTTTCATTTGCCACATGCTGACGACTTTTATAGGTAACCGTTCCCTGCGTTCTGGGAAGGGACATTAGGTTATCGTTCACTCTGTCCTTGTTCCGGGTCATTTCGAGCCCCTCATTTAATGTCATTGGGTTCAACTATCACCGGGTCCGTTTTGCATCATTTGTCCCCTCTACGGTAACACGTCCATGCAAACCAGAGGCAATCGAGGCGGTGTGGCTTGAGGTTCGGGACCCTGCACCGCGAACGTTCTTGACGTCGATTGTAAATGAACCAGCGATCGTTGTCGCCAGATTGTAGCAAATCATTGGATCTCCGTCTCCGTCTGATGTAATTTGGCATCGTCCGGCAGCTCTTGCTTGAGGAATTCAGTGAGATACCAAGACTTCGGTCGAGCAACCAGATCTTGTGGCATTCAGAGTGAGCCAGTACTCTCAGCGTGGAAATTGAGACTGGACAACTTCCTCTTTGATCGTTGGCACGGGATCGATTCCCTTCTCCCGGCAATAATGGATCCTTGCTCCTTCAACATCAACACGGCCCGCGAACTTCATTTGCGTCGACATATACGCGAAGTTCTCTTACTTTACGTGCGCACTCACCTTACCTCGGACCATGTCGCATTTACCGAGCAAGCCGTGGAGGAGGTAAGTGTCACCACGTTCTTAATGCGCGGAACGATCACAACCACCCAGCTTCTCCTCCAAACTCTCGAGTGCGTACCCATGGCAGATGCAACATCATTTCTCCTTCCCACAGAGCCGTTCGAAGTCCTCATGCGTTCTTTCCATTCCCTTGATCTTACCCCTCCGGAGGAGAAATGGGCTACATCATCTGAACACTTTAGATACCTCAGAACCATCTTTGCTCCCCCCCCTCATCCGCAAGATCTCCCAACAGAGAAGTGCTGGCTCGAGGACGATCATTGTACGTCTCTTCCGCGCATACATGCTTGTTTTGACGAAATTATGCGCACCAGATATGAGGCTATCACTGGTATGCAGGCCCATATCCACTCCCGTACTCTCGAAACGGTCAAGGCGCGAAACTGTAAAGTTTGGCAGTACGCATTCCCGAGAATCCATCCCTCGCACGAAGTCTGCTTTAGCAGCTTTTCTCGATCTTAACCCAGTCTCGGTGCAGAGTATAGACGAATTGAACCCACCTTCCGTGGACGATGTCCTGTATGTCTTTGCTGAAAATTTTGTGGGGTATTGATGTCCCTCGTCGCTTCTCTTTAGGGATCTCCGTATCAAACTCGACCCTGCAACTGGTGCGCTAGTACGACCGTTCCTTCGATCACTTTCAATTCCTCCCAGAAAATATAAATTCATTGGTTCCTTCGGGAACACACCTCACGTGCCCGAATTTTTACTCCACGGGTCACCCCCGCGACGGCCTCCTAGGCTAGACTCTCCACCACTATTTTCCCGAATCGCGAAGGGGTACGCCAGGGGCAATGCGGAGGATAGTGTCAGCAACCCAGCACGCGTCTCTGACTTGGCCTCCATGCTCAAGATGGCGCCACCCGAATTGATAGATGGTGAGGATGACGACATTAATGACCGCCATATGGAGCTCGTAGATGGATGGAGTGGGTTCAAATTACCACAATAGTGGATCTGGGACGGGGACTGAATCCAATTGTACACCAGCGACGTTGAGGTTTACTTCACCCCCCATTCTCTCTCAACTTTCCTCGGATGGAAGTGAGGTCGATGAACTGTGGAATATATCGCCTCCTGGGACACCAGCCACGTCGCTCACGGCCACCAAGATGGGTGTGTCAACCCCCTCGTTACCTATGCCAGAGTCTGATCATACATCCTAGACGAAGTCGAGATCCCCCGAATACGCAGATTCGGACATAAGACTACTTTGGTTAACGAGAGCACGAAAAACAACGGTGCAGCTGCCCTGTTGACGGCGGTAAATAAGTTGGTTTCCAAACCCTTCTTCTCTGAGTTTCTTTCTTCGCGTGATAAATTTCTCATACAATCTCTCTAACCCCATGATATGTCAAGTCCAGGCTTCTTTATCACGTCTTTCATCTCCGCTCCTATTCCAATGCCGCAGGCTCAGAAACCAATCACATACCAGTTGGAAGGCGTTGGATATGGCATGCATTCTCCTCGCCCCCTCTCTCCTGGCCAGAACACATCAAGCTCGCTACTTGGGCAGCCTCCATCTGCCCTCGATGAACAAGCTAATGGGGAGACCTCCACCGGCTCTGCTGACTGTGCTGGGGATCTAGATAGGCAGTGGCTCGACGACGCAGTCGCGAGCATTTATGCCTCTATTCCACAAGATCCCCTTTTATATGTCATGGAGGAAAAACTGGACGACAAAGACATCATGCTGATGGGTGGTAAGCTGAAAATAGTTGTTTCAATTAAGCAGGTCGTGTATCCCATGGAGCTTCTGCCCCGGGGCTTATGCGGACTTCCCTTGATAACTATTATTGGCCCCTGTCACTCAACGTGTATGCTGACTTGAAATGTAGTTCCAAACCTCCCACCTCCGACGACACGTCCTGGGAGCCTCACTCTCTTTCCTGAAGGGACCCAAAGTTTTGTCGCGCTGAAAGAGGATCTCGCCTATCTTGATACTACGAGCCACGAAATTAAGGCTGTCGGTCCTGTGGCATTCTTGCGGCCAGTTAAAGGTATCAAACCCCTAGCGCTCGACCTTTCATGGAGGTTCGTTTCCTTTCTTCCAGTCGGCTCGTTCTTCAATTCCTCTTGTCCGTTTCTCCTACCGACGCCGTACCTACCCCCCAGACCATTTAATTTTGGAAAAACGATCCCAACCGACGAGGAAGTCGCAGGAATTGCAAGGCCAATTCAATCATATGTCGAACTGCTAGGATACCGTGACAAAAGGTATGAGGAAACCGCTAGCGTTATCCTTGACGCTCCTCCGATATCGGCCGAAAATACTCAATCAACATTAATCCCGACACGTGGATGCGAGGAGTTTGGAACGAGCCCCGCTCCGAAGCGAGCCGAGGAAAGCTGCCACGTCGAGTATTTGCTCACACGGCGAGAGAGAATGAAAGCGTCCGGTACCCCTTTTGTGCCTGGGGCGCAAGTGGAAGTGGACACCGAGCAGAATACTGCGCCGTGGTCTTTCGATGGTGGACATGGAGATATCGATATCCTGGCCCACCTTGAAATTTTGTCCCACCGTGAGGAAGGCCAGAGCTCGCGAGATGTAACTGAACTTGTGGAATGCCATTCTCAAAATCGGACTAGCCACAGCTATTCCTTTGATGTCTCTGGAATCGGTATCTTGGACGATGACCATGGCCAATTTTCAACGAGCGAATTCGGACTCCCGCATCTCCTCCTGCATTCGCCTCAGTACAACCTGCCGGATCGTGTGGATACGTCCGTGGCGAACGAGGAGAATGTCGACGACCAATGCGAAAACAAGGAAAATGTGCCTCCTGGGAACATAGATGACTACCATCTGGCAGAATATCAAGCTGATCCCCTGTCGACCCAATATGACTGGAACGGTTACTTTGACTTCCCCGAGTCGGAAACTTTCGAACCACTTTCGTTTGCCTCACAAGGTCAGCTACTGGAATCATCTGGCGATCTCACGAATTCTAAGGCACAAGATGTGCCTCCGCCAACTCTGAATGCACGCCGTGCCAAGCACCCCGGGGATCGTCCTACTTCAGCAAGCGAATGCGAACCTACAAACTCAAGGGTGGCTAAGCGGTGCAAGCTGGATGATGTTGTTCTAGCATCGTCCAAGGAATTGTTCTCTACGTTCATCGGGCTTCGCAATCAAGCCGCGTCGAGCGATCGGAGCTTGCCAGTGGGGCCTGCTGAAACCCGAAATGATGCACCAGCACCGCATGATGTGCCAGATACTTCCGAACAAATACTCCCGCGAGGCACTCCGGATGACGTGTTTGATCAGCACACTGTTCGTCTTCCGGAGTCCTGGATTCCTGTTGGAGCGATCCACCGTTACCTCGCTTCCATGACCCTTATCCAGAAGCGCGCGCTGACTCGCGAGCTCCAGGGTCACCATTGCCGAGTTAACCTCGTTGAACGATATGACCTTGGTGGCGCTGATATCATTATTGATCCAGACTCTAGCGTGCTATTCATACCATTGCTCGCGCTGCCAGCACATCTCGAGTCCGCGGTCGCCCGAATATCTTGTGAATCCTGGCGTTATTTTCACATCCTTGTTGTTCTTGAGGCATTCCCCAGCGCACAAAGCTATAGAGCAGACCGGTCGCGCGGTGATAGGCCAATACCATACGCTTATACTCCTCCAGTATGCAAAGCTATCAAGAAGCTCAGGCGAAATCTGGGGATTGCGGAAGGTTGCGGTACTATGAATTCACGATGTAGGGTTACCTGGGCATTCGCAAACGATATCAAAGAAGCTGCGAAGTTCGTAAGGTGCTTCGGAGAAGAAGCATGTGCGATTTCAAACGAACGTGGGCGTGGAATACTCTGGGATGAAAGGCTATGGTTAGAAGACGAAGAACGAGAAGTGAGCCCCTTGATCGTGCTTACAGGGTTTTCCATGCACGTGCCACTGATCCGGCATTACCTCAGGGAGAACCGGACCTCGCCGGGGTGCAGGGAATGAATGCGTTCGTAGCGTCTGTGATGTTGTATGATAGGTCGCTCGACACCATCTTGGACTTGTCCCCTGAAGTTCGACTGGTGGACTTTGGTCAAGTCTTAGGGGAAGAACGTATGGTACGTTGACCATTACTTCTTCCCTTTCGACCTTAGCCCCACGACGCAGGCCATGTTGAATGCTGTCATTGAAAGCAGAAAGCGGCAGTTTACACCCGACATCGCAAGCTCGATTGTCGACCCCGGATGCTGATGTGGGCGGACGTACGACGGGCGGACGGACCTGTCATCGCCTGAACATGGACTGATATTAATGTAATCGCTACTGACTTGACATCACAGTTGTAACTAATACGCCTTGTGCGGCATGCTCTGCGGATGCAATAGTCCAAGCAGTACCAAAACCAGTCTGGACGCCTACGGGAGTGCGCCTCACGCGGAGGTGAGGTATGTCTGCTGTGCTTTTACGTCCTCCATTGCGGTGCTTCTACTTGTCGAAGCACTTATACGGAGGCGAGCACGGACGCACGTCTGAACATAACATGCAAATACTCGATGGAAAACAAACCAAGAGCAATAAGGGGCTCGATTGTCCGAAATCCGTTCCGTCCTTCAAGAGTATTGATACATCAATAGTTTCGCTCTCGCATGAAAACCTGCCAAAATATCACCATAGATTGAATAAGAACTGCATAGAGAAGGTTACAAAAGGCAAGTTTTATATGCAAGGACGGAGGGTACCTTGCGCGACTTCGCAATCGCCGACTTGAACATCTGTGACAGTTTACGTCTCTGCCGCTTTGGCTCTTGCACGTTGCTGACGCCGTCCCCTCGCCATTCACGGCTACTGCGCGCGAAACCGAGGCGACCCATGAAACGCTTCTTGTCTACCATGGTTGGTACCGCATCTTCTACTGGCCTCCCTTGGTCGAGATCTGTGCGAGAGAGAGAAAGAGGCGGGGTTTGCGTCTGCTGCGAGACTCGGTACCTAAACTAATGGACGGATATGGAAGACGACTCACACTCAAGATCTCCCTCAAGACCTCCGTATTTCTTTGAGGGCTTCGTTGATCCCGCGCAACGTAACCTTCCGAGGGGATTATATTCGGGCGCTGATAGGAGTTTCACTATAACACTGGCCATCATTGAGGTAAGTAAGACTTACCTCGAGTAACGATGCACCCTCGCTATCTATCACAAGACCCGAATCCAAGCTAGCCTGTGGTAACTCCCAGATGTAAATTAAGGAGTCACTGCATGCAGTGGCTAAGAGTCGGTCGTCGGTCGAGAAGGAGATGCAATTGACTTCGTTAGGGTGCGCGAGAATCGCCATTTGCTCGAATGTTGTGGCATTCCATATTTTGACAGTGTTGTCGCTGGAAGCACTCGCCAGGCAATCGCCGTTATGCGAGAAAGATAAGGAGTATATGGTGCTCTGGTGCGCATGCACGGGCTCGCCGACGATGCGGCCTGTCGAGGTATGCCATCGACGAAGGATACCATCTTCAGAGCCAGAGAGAATCTGGGTCTCATCGTGTGACCAGGCGATTGCCCAGATTGGCATTTCGTCTGCCTGCATCGGTCCAACGAGTAACTTCCCTGACTCCCAGTCCCAGATGCGGAGACAACCATCCCTTGAACCCGTGAGTAATCTGCGGTCCCTCTGCGAGAACTTGACGCAGTTGATCTTCCCGTCGCCGTTAAGGTAGGCTTCGTCTCGCACGATTCGTCCGCTTTCGGTATCCCAGACGTTAACGTTGTGATCGAACGATCCACTAGCCAAGTAACGGCAGTCACTTGAGACGTCAAGACATCTGACACTGCTGTTGTGGCCCTTCCAAGGACCATCAACTGTCGCCTGGATGTCAATGTCCCAGACATTGACGGATCTATCAAGGCCACCACTTGCAAACCGCTTTCCATCTGGAAATAAAGCGAGACAGAAAACCGCGCCGTTGCTACTCCCCAAAATCACTTCGGATTCGTGGTCGAGGTTCCAGAGACGAATGGAACCGTCATTGGAGGCGCTGACGAGCTCCTTCCCATTTGGGAGGAAAACGACGGACCAAACGATCTCGCTGTGCCCGCCGCAGGTTCCAACAGGCTTTGGATGCGGGAGGTGGTTGAGAGAGAGCGAAAGCATCGTAAGGCACCACCAAAGCTAGGGGATACAGAGTGGAGAAAAGTGATTCGGTGGGCGAAGCTTGAGAACCCAGGGTCCCTCCTGGACAAACCCTAAGACACCACGGAGGTCCTGGGTATCACGCATGCCGGACCAGCAGGCGGACGGCAGGCGGTACCAGATCAATGACTGGGATTCCAGACTTGATTGAGTGATTTGAGGTGCCAGGGAAAGTGAAAAGTCGGACCCTTGAGTGGGTTGGCGCTGATAGCTCGTGGGAGCGCACACGAGACGCTCTTCGCCACCCGCGCTGTCGTCGTTGGCTTTCTTTGGCCCTGGACGCACCCCGCATGTGCATCATGTCGTGACTGAACGTACTGAACGTGCAGAGAGGCAGTGTGCACGGATTGCCTTGTAAGGTTGGATCGAGTCGGAAGACATTTCAACGGGGACTCCTTGTCGCCTCGTCGCTCACACGCGTGTTGTCCTCTCAAGTTGATTCGCTCAACTCCTGCTAGAATGAACTCCGAGTCACTGAGATCACTACACCCCTTCAAAGCAAGACGTTCAATGACCTAGGTCTCAGCCTCCTAACAGTCCGCAGCAAGATTAACCACGATACACGCGGTCGCCGATCGACATTGTCCCTGCGAGTCGTGCTCAAGGCCCGTGCACAGCAGCAACGCTACGTTTTACCCGCTGAACGTGGAGGAGGCTGAAGCTGGTCGCTCTATGCATCACTCGCCGCTGGAAGTTCGCCCTCTGTGAGTTCGGCTCTAGAATCATGTTCCGAACCTCCCCTCTGATGGAATAATAACTATTAAATATACGTGGAGAGAGAGTCTGTGGGCGAGCCACTGACAATACCAGAGTAAAGACAACTAACGAATACGATACCATAGTCCCAAATGAAGATGTCCGAAAAAGTCCAAGCTTTGACCAGCCTTCAGCTTGCAGTAAACTTAAACCCTCAGAACTTGAACCCGCCTGCGAGTCCCATCACGTTTTCAGGATCCACCTTCTTCTTTATGCTCGTCAGCCTTCCTACGTTCACTCCATACATCGCCTCGAGGGGTGTATCAGCAAGGGCGTAATTTCCGTATAGAGAGAGCGGTTCCGTGACTGGTATGTTTGCCAGGAGGTTGACCGCACTTTGCTTAATTCCTTCGAGTATCACGTCATCTGTCGTTCCATCACCACTCCATCCGAAGAGGATACTAAGGGGCGAGAAGGGCAATGCCCTCGAGCCGGGCCATGCGGAAGGCGATGCAGTTTGGTTGTAAACACTGGGAAGTATTGGCTCGGCATTAAAGGTGACATATCCATAATTCAGGGGAAGATTGCTCCCCCAATGCTGCAGTTCAATGCACGGGTGGTGAGTGCGCAAAGATGTGCCATCAGCAATGAACTCACGATGCTCTGGTTCTGCATAACATTCAAAAAGTCTTCGGGGTATTCGAGCACGGATATAGTGTTGAACGCGCACCTACTCGCAATCAAGGGTTAATTCAATGTCTGGCAATCTAGTAAGAGGGAGGTGACCTCACCGTAAACCCCAAGTCGAATTCGCATTTGAAGATTGCACAAGCGACGAGAATGATCGAGTGAAGGCTTCCGTGTTGCTTGTGTCGGTCAGAAAGCCATCGAATAGACCAGGAGGCGGTGATGGGCCATCATAAAACAAGATCGCCACGTTAGCCGCCTATTGATTGATGTTAGCTTCGGCCTTTACATGGGATCTATTAATGCTTCTCAAAGGGTCCGACTCATACAGCAAGTGGCAACTCAACGTAGAGGGTGGCAGAATAGGAAACATACCTGGCTCATGCCGCCACCTTGGACATACCCGTATGAAGTGAGGACGCTTGCTTTCGGGTCCGTGTTATTCGCAGCAAACTCGGCAGTGGCTTTCGTCAGCTGATCGACCTGAGATGCGTTATAGGTGACGGTACCGCCCTGTCAGTTGTGAACACATGTCATCAAGCGACCGATCGTGGAAAAGCGGATATTCACTCGCCCAAACTTGGGATTGTGGAAACGCCTTGAAGGTGAACTGAGTCACGATTCCCTGCCGTTGCGCCGATTGAGCGCACAAGTCCTTACGGAGCGTACGTGTACTTACGAAGTTGTTGAAGCCACCCTTCAGACAGTCAACCCGTGGTGAATGGTCGAAGGCACATGGAAACATACCTTCATTGCAAAAAATAGATCCTCCTCAGAAGCGGTGACGTTCATCACGCTACCATCTGGCGATACGAGCTCGAATGCCTCTACCGTATCGATTGCTAAACCAACCTGGTTCGCGTGCCAAGAGTACCCTAGTCACCGCGTTGCGCGGCCACGCGATGACCCCATCAAAACGATGCTAGCCGGAGCGTGCGCGAACCAGCCAACTTACCGCCACCCAGCGTGAAGCCAGCCACCCCAATGCCCGAGACTCGGCCGCCCGCGACGTTCACTCCGTGCGGTTCCATAGCGGCGTATACGTCATCCCAAATCAGGCCAGCCCCTATCGTAGCCGTTTGAGTCGTATCGTCATAAAGCACATTCGCGAAGCGGGACATGGCGATTTGCACGCCAGGAGTGGAGGAGAAGCCTAGATTCAAGGTGTGGCCACCTCCTTTAACCTGTTCCAAGGTGAGTGCTATAGACAACGAGCAAAAGTCGCTTCTCAAACTGACTGCAAAGGGGCATCCAGTTCTTCCCAGGATTCGAAGCTGGTGGATGTGGGCGCACGCATCAGAGGGAGTGCATGACTTCAGCACATACATGAACACGTACGGCAGTACCAACGTCTTCAGCCGTGCCTGGCTCAAAAGAACATGCGGCTGCTTGAGTGCTCGACATAGCGAAGTGGCCAATGTCTTCGGAATATGGTCCCATCCCTGTCGAATGTGCGTGTCAGCCACACACAACGGCGGATACGACGTCCCGGACCATTGTAGAACACCCCTGATGCAGATGAGACCGATGATGCAATCTCTGAGCAGACCATAGACATGTCGACTGACGCTGTGTCCCAGGCCCGAGACTGCGGGCCCGGAGCGGTAGTGGTCCTATGCGCTCCAAGGCTATACACCATCAACGATTCCACAAGCACAACTAGCGGAGTAAGTAGTGCCCGGGCCATGCCACTGAATGGGAACAAACTCAGAAGTTCAGGAGGGTAGAGGGACTGGGTGATGGAGGACACCAAGAGGGTTTTTGCTTTTCATCGGGAGCATGGTCATTAGTCCATTCGTAGTTGGACGGCCTTGAGGCTTGCGTCAAGCCGCGCAGCCGGGGTCGGCGAGCACACCGTATATCAATACTGACCAATGGATTTCCAGTTGCCGAGCGACGGCTGCGAAAAATATGTCATGGGCGTACCCGCCTGCGGACCCGGGACATTGTCGGGCCTGCCTTGGAACACGGAAGTGATCACTGGCGGTGCAGTGTGGCGTGCAGGACCTTGGCACGCGTCAAGCATGCATTCAGGGAAGCGGATGTTGTGGATCAACAAAGGTGAGAATATACAGGAATAAGAAAATAGCAAACGAGCAAAGCAAGCAGGACGAAACTAGCTGAGATAGAAGATGTTTCGGGAGGTACGTGATGAGGGAATTGACCTAGAAAGTTATTGGGGTCCATCCATCGGAAATGTTTCGGGAATGATCTTGCAGTAACGTTGGTCGTTGCTCCATCGAATGTATCGTAAGTAAATTAAACATGAACAAACCAAATATGCAGGGCTACTCGTGGTCCAGTGTCATATATGGATATGTCAAATTCAGATGGACTTTTTGGGAGGCGATCTCAAACTGGGGCGTCTCGAGGCTTTCTGCATGAGAATCCCGGGAAAGGGCGGAAAGCTGTGATTGAGATGACGATGCAGACCCTGATGTCTGCGTGATGGCAGGAGACCGGGGATGTGGAATTGTAGACAATAAGTCATGTGATGCCGACGATTGGTGACGACCCGCCTTTGACCGAGCTGCAGACTTCCGGCGCTCGATGAAGTTGCTCCCAGTTCGAACGTGGTTTGATGAAAGATACTGTTCTGGAAGTTGAGGACTTGGCGGTATACTACCATCTAAAACACTCGGTCGTCTCGGCTTGATTGTCTCATCGGAGACGGGCCGCTCGGAGTTCTTCCGTGGCTCAAACCCATTCATTGGTTGCTGTGACCCGCCAGCGACAGATTTCCAGGATTTCAATATGGATTTGCGGAAGCCTGGTTTCTCTTGAGGGGAAGCATTTAGGAGAATAGCTGGTGAATTTGGTCGAGAGCCTGAAAGGGAGGGTCTCGATGGGTATGACGATTCCTGATCAAGCTGCAGCTGGCCTACATGCGCCTTTCCATTGGAGCCTCTCGCAATCGCGCCTGGAACGAGTGGTGCCACGAATTGATCAATGGTTGGCAAGTGCTGGGAACTGGAGGGCTGGAAGTCTGTTCGTGCAGGCGTAGGTGGTTGAGATAATGCGCCAGATGACGGTTTGCTCTTGCGCCACAACTTCTTCAGACCCTTTACACTGACAAGAGGTGCGGCCGACCTGGGGATCTCCACTGCATTCGATGAGTCAACGGAAAAGCGACTCGAGGGAGTCGCCGAGTTGAGGGACCCTAAACCATCGTCCATGGATGGTTTCGGGGCAGGGGGGTCATGAGAGAATGTCTGTGCCACGGGATCCCAATAACTTTGTACGGGGACCGCATCAACCTCGTAGATAGATGGATGACGACCAAAAGGATCTGGAGAGAGGGGAATCGGGGAATCAGAGGCGATATTTTCTTGGCAAGAAGGGGAAGGCATCGTTGCGGAATACATGGCTTGTTCGAGTTCTCGACGTCGTACTTGGCTTTCCGTTAGCACAGCAGAAGAAGGGTGGGATGCAGGCATGAAAGCTTTGGGAGCCCCAGTAGAAACGCCATTCAAAGCTAACCTTGGCGGTGAAGGGGGAAGATCCGCAGGTCGGGTAGGAGAATCGCTGACGGTCTTCGCCACTGATGCATAAGGGATGGATGGCCATACTTTATGTAAGGGACTCGCAGGTGGCCTTCCGAAGCCTTCAGACACAGTAAGAAGCAGTCAGAGATAATACGTACTCGGATGGGGTGCGCGACTGTGATATAGTCGAGAGGTTATGGCGATGCATCATCGTCGAACTCTCATCTTCAATTGCCGTCTTCAATTGCTGCGGTGAGAACTGAGCAAGGGTCTAAAATCGCTTGTCAGGCTATACCTCGGCTAGTGCGTTGATAACGCTTACCCTCTCTATCTCATCCAGTCTCGCTTTCATGAGATATTGACTCCGTCGTCGGTCGTTCGGGTCGTTCTCATCATACTACAGCAATACGCGTCAGACTAACAGCCGAAGGGAGGACGTAAGCGCCAAACCTCTTCGCCATTATCCCCTAGGTCCAAACCGAGGTCTAGGTCCTCAAACAATGTCCCCACTCGTTTCTCTTCCCCAGGGTTGCGCGATCGCCGATACTCTCGCTCCAACTCCAGAGACAATCCTTCCTTGTTGCGGAAATCTTCTGTTTCTCCCTCTATTAAGTCGTCGGTCGGTGATTTAGGGGGCAGGACTAGGGGAGGGGGCATAGGTCGCTTTCCAACAACGGTGGACGGCGACGACCTTGCTTTAAATTCAGCAGGATCTGGAATGAATACATTAAGAGGCGGGCGTGACATTTGTCGCATGATTTGCCGAACTTCGTTGACATCGTCTGTTTCACCACCTTCCTCTTGTCCCTGTTCAGGAGGGGCGATGAGTGACGTTGCATCCAATGCAAGCTCTACCACATTAGGATCGCTGGCCTCCCGTCTTACTCCGTTTGACTCAGCATGAATTTCCACCCAGGTCGCGGCATCCGTACCAAACACATCCCTGAGTGGGTCATGTCCCGTAGTAGAAGTCATGCATACAGTATCGGCATCCGGAGATTCTGGGAGAGGCGCATACTGCCCATTATTAACTTGTTCCCCTTCATCGGAGTCATCCTGAGAGCGCAAGAATGGCGGTTTCTGCATTCTTTGCACCAATTTGAGGCCGTGCGGAACTCGCTTCTCATCCGTCGAGTTGGTCGAGTCGAGGGTACGTGACTGAGAATCAGAATGTTGACTGGAGCGGCTCTCCGTCCTCATGCGGCGACTTCGCATCCAGGGCTCGTACCAGGTAGCTCTTCGTCTGTCAATGTCAAATTCTACCTTGGCAAGGATCGGTATGATTGAAGGTGAATTCAAACCGGGTAGTTCGATATCCGGAGGTCCATGATCTGATGAACGGGAGGTATCTGGAGTGTTTGGTTCTGAATGCGGAGGTGAGGCGCCGGCGGACTTCCCGTGAGACCGGATGTCTGACATAGATGACGCGGTCGAGGCGGAGGTAGAGGGGGTGATGGGGTATGCGAGAGGACGTGAATGTTCAGTCCGCGTTGGTGTGACCAAAGTTCGCAAGGGTTGCGACGTGCTATTGGGCTCCACAGTAAGAGCAAGACCTAAAGGATTGGGGGTCCCGCTTCGAGGTAAAGCGATAACCTCTCGTTCCGCACTGAGCACTCTTGTCCATATGTGTTTCCATATCTCCTCTGATAACCTTGGACCTGGCTCCCCTCCGCCAGACTCGCTGCAGTCAGACGAAGGAGGTAAGGGACTGTTTTGCCTGCTCCGTGGCGAGGCGGTCACGAGGTAAAGGACGATCCCGATCGTGCTGGGTAAAGCATATTCCCTTGCGATGACGACCAACTGCGCTTGGAGCGTCGATTGTAATGCCACGAGAGTTCCGCGGTGGAACTGAGTATGATATCCAGACGCAGTCGATGGAGGAGGGGCGAGTTCGGTGGAGTTGGACGTGTCGGCGTCATGAGGGAGGTGCACTGGGGGTATTACGTGTAGGAGGAACCTGGATTGAACCGGAGATACCAAGTTAAGGGTGGTGGCGGTAGATGGTGTGACCGAGCGCCAGGGGAAATCAGTATTTGATGGAGATGGTGAATTGCCTAAGTTAGATTGGGACGAATATAAAGGTGAAACAGACAGGGTCATCGCGGGCAGCGGGGTAGGCACACCAAGAGCGTTGGCCAGCTTTGCAAGACGATGAGGTGAAAGAGGTGCGCGTGGAGGAGCCCGCGCCAGTCCTGGTCCCGGACTCTGGGAGTGCGCAGAGGAAGATTGCATATCAAGTGGGACCCGTCAGTCGTGGAACACGAAAAAAGATGGATCCAGCGCTGATCCAGCAAACGATTTGGAACCGTGACGCACTGAATTAGTGCATACTGAGCGGCGCTGGGACTAGTAGGATGGAAAGAACGACATACCTCGAGGAATCTGAGCGGTCACAGCACGAAAAACGTCGTCGATGGTGGCTCCAGACGGGCCAACCGTTCACCGACGTCGCTGAGCTCAATGTCAACGACGACGGGCTCGGAAGAAATCCGGTGGGTTCCAAACGAAAGAAGTTCACGTGACCTTTGTACGGGAGCTGCTAACACGACGCGCGCTGACTCTGATCCCACTCCATCCTGTGGGTGGGTTGGTATGTATCTAGTTCTTTGTCGAGATTATTGGGCGTCGCGGTCGTCCGCGATAATAGGCGTTTAGCTTCTCGAGTCTCAAACAACTTGACATCTCTCAAACCTGCTGGTCCACTCCATCACGACGAGTGCTTTGGCAACCAATTTCGGACCGGTATGTGCTACTTTCACCGATATTGTCTCGAGTGTCTCCCATCGAGCCAGCGCTCGACTGTCGTCCGAATTGTAATTATGTTTTTTTATTCTTACACGCAGATCGTAATCTCGGACGTATGCCAAAGCATCCTCGTGACTCTCGCCCAATGCCCATACGCCATCAGATGGGTGCATTTCCCCCTCCGGGTGGACCCCCATTTCCACCGTGATCGAGGGATGCCTAGTCTTCCCAGGAGTGACATTTTTGCACTGGCTGGATGGGAGATATTTCATTTTACATCGGTTCTCGATATGGCACGAGTGAGATGTTGTGGGGCATCTGGACGTTTGGGCAGTAGACGTTCATCGATAGGCACGATCCTTAGTACGGGGCCCGTTAATGAAGGCAGAGGGGAGCCTCGAGGCATGACGAGCTCGCGTGAGAAGGGGGCGTCGAACTGCGCGCGCGGTTTGGTTCTGGTCCCCGAGCGCAAACGAGGATCACGACCTTGGCGACCCCATTGTCCTTTTTTTCCTACTTCTCCTTCTCTTCTTCGACGCCTTTTATCACATTGCGTGTACGATCTCACTGTCACCCTTTTTCATTTCAGTCCACGACCCACCCACGACCTCTGACGATGGATCAACACCAGCACCACAACCAACACATCCCCGACGATCACAACCCAAACCTCCCTCAGACGGGGCCTTATGCTTTCTATCCTGCAGAGCACGAACCCTCTTACTCTCTCGCCTACAACCACCAGATGCACCAGCACTCTTATCCGCTTCAACATCCTGCCACTCATCCGCGTGGGTGCACTTCCTCGCGTTTTTTACTCCCCTCTGCCTCATGTTGATCTGATAATGGGCTCGTGTACTTTGTATGCAGGTCATCTATCCGCCCCAGACCTCCATCAAAGCCTGCAGTTCCATAATCTCAGCCTCATGTCCACGCATCAATATCCGCCGCCACCCGTGTACACCTCATCGCCACAACATGTGTCAATGGGCCTGCCTGCAGGCTCTCCCCCTCCGCCCTCGCCTCACATGTATGATCCCTTGTCCCCTCCCATTTCAGGATCAGACACATCAGCGGACGGCATCTACCACCATTCGAGAAACAGCAGCGGGACTGGCTCCCCCTCATCGTCCAGAGGAGCCAGCTTAGTACATCGCACTTCCTTACGCTACAACCCGACTCCCTCCCCAACGACCAGCTCTTCTGGCAGACGTGGCCGTGGCCGGTCTTTAAACGACTCCGACGACGAAGACATGGGGGCTACCTTTGTTGAGAACCTAGCCCACTCCCGCAAGGAAGCGACCCGCCGGCAAAGGATTGAGGCTGAGCAGAGACGGAGGGACGAATTACGCGACGGCTATGCAAAGCTGAAAGACGTCCTCCCGGTTTCAAACCAGAAGAGCAGTAAGGTTTCGCTGCTCGAGCGAGGTAGGCGTCATTCACAGTGGCACTGTTCTCGTCTCACCCGCCTCTTGCATATAGCGACCAACCACATCATCTTCCTCGAAAAGTCCACACAGGAGATGCAGGCTCGTCTCCTTCTGCTGGAGCAAGAAGTCCAGCGGTTGCGTGTTGTCAATGAAAAGATTTCGCTTAGTGTTACCGGCACACCCCCACCTTCCAATGGCGATAACGCCCATGGCACTAGCGTCGATAGCAGGCCGTTGTCGCCTCCACCCGAGCCAGCGATGCCGAGCCACTCGCTCACCCACGTGCAGGGGCAGGAGCCTCCACGGGAGGACTCTCGTAGTCCAGCTGCATCGGAAGGATACTGAGTGGGATCCAAATCATACCTGCTGCCATAACGGACGTTATCCCCCTTTCCATTCTCTTTTCATTGTGTTCTTAACATTCTTGCCTCACTGCATATTCTGTATTTTTGTATTCCTGCTTTGGCGAAAATAAGGGAGCCATACCCGTGCAAGACTTGCCGAGTTTCCAGCGCTGGTCGCACAGTGCGGTGCGCGAAACCACTTTCAAAAAACCACCTTTCCTCCACCTTCCCCTTTCTCCACTGCTCTGTCACCGACTCGATGTTGCTGGCTGGCTGTCCAAGTCTTATCTTGTCGATCCGAGGACGCGCAATCATTATCGGCTACGCCATCTCGTTGATCGATAAGCCCGTCAACTTCTTTCCCGCCCCATTTTTTTTCTGCCCTGCCGTCCCCAGTGGATTGGGTTCCCGTTCGCACAATCTCCCTTGCGCCGTTTTCCTGGTTCATTTCTCATTTTGTCATCGTTCGCTCAAGCTATACGGTCAGCCATCCATTTATCGATACCATTCAGCACTATCACACGACTCTTACCCGCACGCGATTTTCTACGTCCGTGATTGGGTGCTTGCCCACCTTGTTACGACCGCTGGAACGACATCACGACCGAACGAGCCAATTCTTGACGAATACTTACGAATTCACGCGACGGAAGAAGCAAGGAGCATGCGCCGAGTTTTATGAAGCTCACCCGAAGCAGCCGTTGGTCAGCTGTCCACCTCCCCTGTTTAGGGCAGGGGAAATCGCTTGGCCCTGGCTCTCCTGAGGGGAGCCATCGCTGTTGCGGGTGCCCGCTCTAGCAGTGGGCCGGAGAAAAAGACTGGTCTGCCGAGGGAGGAATGGTAATGGACTGCTCCGGAAGGACTGATCTTGCACTACTGGCCAGTACAGCGAGATGTGACGATGCATCGAACAACTGTCTTCATAGTCACTGCACATGCAATATCATGCCCTCTTCTTTTTGCAACTTAAAGGTCTCCCAGCTGGCTGCTAGTGGCCTCTGACAACGGCGACGAGCGTGCTTAGTGGGTTCCCGCTGATTGTCAGGCGCTAGGGTAAGAATAAAGGGGAGTCGGGCGAGGGGGACCCTCGATTGCAATCGGGTCCAGCAAGCTGCGGAAGCCCGTATACCACAGATCAACGAAGGGCGAACCCTGAGCGGATTGCGTTACGCAGAAGCGGGCCATGCTGCTGCGCAAAGGTGGCCTGCAACATTACCGGACGCCGGCCAAGCCACTGCCATCAGTGTTGACCGTTGACAGTGTGACGTAGCGAGGGTCCTCCCACCGAAGCGAGTGCCAACAGATACACACAAACTTGGCCAAAGCGTTTGGGGTCGCATAATTAGCTCGTTGCGTTCCTCGGCGTCTGGGGGACAAGACTTAAAAGGGGAGAGATGATGTGAAATCACGGATGGACAAATTCAGTATGTCTCTGATGCCATTCGGGGAGGTCGGGGTTTCCACGCCAGCTGCGCCTGGTATTCCAACGCGTGACGACCCTGAATCTGCGGCAAGAATACAGGATGACTAGACCCGGACGCGTCACTGAGCCGTCGGAGCCTGAGCTAAATGGCCGAGAACGCAGATGATGATGCGATTTGGGCGGAGGGTGTCCAGTTCCTGGGGCGCCCGTCGGCCCGCGGGTGTGCCAACGACTGTAAAGACAGTCTTCAAGGCCTCGCGATCGTCCGTAGAGAGGAGCGTTCGGGCATCGGGATCGGTGCATCGGTGCCGAGTATGGAGCCTCAGACGACATCGTCAAGGGATTGCCGTAGGGAGAACCCGTACGAATTCAGCAAACCTGCGAGACCTTCCCGAACGGGTTGAACGCAGCGGAGATGAAATAGGCAAAGTCTCTCAAGGATGATGTAGACGGATTCCATTCCTTGATGAGAGGGAAGGAGAGCTGGGGCGCAGAAATTGTCGAAAGAGGGAGAATGGCGATGAGCTGATCTGCGGCAGATGTGACATGAGGCCAGGCGACACGCGCGTTCTTCTGTCAGTGGCAGGGGGAACGCCGCATGAGTCATCTGTTGTCTGCGCCAAATCGGCGGATGTCTACATCTCGGGCCTGGCTCCGGGCGGGCAGTGGGGGTCCACGAAAGAGATCACGGGATCAGAAACAAGACGGGATCCAGTTCAGAGGAAAGCTGGGCTAAAAAAAAGTGGCGTAGCGAGCAGAGGTCGATGGAGCAGATCTTGGGGATGGCAAAGTCATCAACGACTGGTTGATCATTGATCCCGAATTCCGCGTACTTTGGGAAGGTGGGCCAGCGAGGAATCACATTTCCAGTCACGCAGTCACGCGTGACCATCATCACCCCCTTCTCGTCCTTCCTTCTCGTTCTAGCGCCACGACAAATTCAGCAGGCTACGTTCCTGAGCAGTCTACAGCATCCTGGTAGAGGTTTTTTAGCACTAACCAAACCCGCCACCCACCTTTCTAGCTCGGAAAAACCCGCGCTCAAACAGCGCATTCCTGTTTGGCAAGCGATCAAGGGACATGCCATCCCTTTTCATCTCGTTCATTTTGGACGGGCTTCTAGAATGGAAGGGAATTCCAAATACAACTTATCACCGGCCGTGGCTCGTCCCACTGGATGGAATATTCTCTCGCCCCACTCGCTCTTCACTTCTCGGATCGGTCTGATCCTTCGACCAGTGATTTTTCGCGGTCTCGAGTCGTGCGTTTGTTTTTGTTATGTACATCTTTGGATACGCTGAATTTCAATCCATCCCCGACAGAGTAACCCACGCAGCTGATGCGCCCTTGTTACGGCGTCCTTCGTTCGCTAAGCTATATGCCTTGATTGATCATGTCGCTTTTTGACTGGAGTTAGCCCGCCGCAGATTGTAGTGTCGTGTAGACGGCGATTGGCCACTCGCCAAGTATGCGAGGCGTGTGTATAACGTGAGCAGAAGGACACAGTCGTGCCCTCGACTCATCTGTACGTTGATAATGATTTTGGGATTCCAGAAATCTCCCGATCAACGGAGCACAGGGGACAATGTGTGAGGCAATGCTTTTTTACCTCCCCTCCGTGCCAGCCAAAGTTGATGTGAATGCCGCGGGGAATGAAGTGTTGCATAGAACCAAGGTCCGTGACTCAGTATCGGTAAGTGCGAAGTACTCGGATTGCCCAGAGAGGAGAGAGTGAACGCCTTGCTGGTGCGTGTCCTTGCTTAAAGTCTAATTACGTGGGTAGGGTCACGTCACTGCCATCTGATGGGGACCGGTGGGTCCATTTACCGTCGAACGACGGCATAGCGGTAGGCTTCGTGTGCTTCCCGCATAGATCTCCGGGAATGATTCGAGAGAGGGGATAATGAGATCAGTGACGTTCATTTGGGACGTGTTGGCAGGGAGTGATGGAGAATGTCGTTGATGCGGTGAATTGGAGCTTGAAAGTGGAACAATAGGATGAATTGTGATAACAGGGGTAGGGCAGCGTTTCCAGGCGAATCAGTCACACGGATCTGCGTATGACTTCAGTGGTGACGGCAGGAAAATTTGTTTCCGTGCAGTTCAGGACGCACTAAGACCCTGGAAGAACAAGGGAATGGCTGCTACCAAGGACAATTATTTTACTTTATTTTTCTGGGAAGAAAGGAGTGTGTGATAAGATGTATATTTGGAGAAGAAGACGACAACGAGAGGGAAATGAAAGGACGAGCCGAGATTGCAGCGTGTGGATAATGCAGATGATGATCGGTGGTATGGTATGATGCGGCGTAGGGGTAATAGCGGTGCGAGATGAAGAAAACGTTGCAGAGAGGGGAGCACATGTCGCAAGGGGCTGGGAATGGAGACGGCAGAGGCGAGCGGACGCGTCGGGCGGCCATCCTCGGCCCAGCCGGATCTTAGTGCTGCCAGTCGCCGGACCCGCGGGGCGGACACAAAAGGCGGTGCGATGATAAATTGGGAAAAAGCGCAAGGCGTAACACGGCAGGGCACCGGGGAGCAGCATCCACTCTTTCGGTTTCCGATTGCCCGATTTAGTTTACTGATGGGGATATTATATAATCATTGCATATCATAAAGTTTGCAGGGACCACACGAGGACTGTGCGAACAAGTATCCATATCGGGTGAACGTGTTTTGGAGGAGGGCGATATTTAGGCGGGATCTGATTTCGCGACGTTCCTCAGTCCTCTCCCTTGAAACCCCCCCGACCGACCTCTTCCTCCTCACCCGACGTTTCTTTTCTCTTTTTTTTCTTTTCTTTTCTTCTTCTTTTCTTTGCGCTTGTGCTCTATTGTGCGGTCGGGACGACAACGCCCGTTCTTTGTTGCTTTCACGTAAGTCTTCCATGCCACTCGTCCGACAGCGCATCCTTACCGCTATATCAGGTCCCCCCGTATTCCAGTTCTTTTTATTCACGTCTTCATCTCTGCATCTCTGCGACGCCATGGAATCCACCCTGCTCGAGCACCCCCGCAGCCCCACCTTCATGGATGCCTCCTTCACTTACGACTCCCTCTCCAACCTTGAGCCTTATCTCCAGTACCCCCAGTCCCCCTACGGCGTCTCTACCATGGCCTGTATGTCATTCGTCTCTATCATTTCCTTTTATGGCTTATCCTTCACAAGTGCCTGGTCCCTCGTCCTCGTCCCCACGCCTCGACTTCAACACTCTCAACTTGACTAACACCATCGGCGAGTACTCGTACACCCCTTCCGCAAACTACACGACTACCTCCCCCGGTCGCCCATACACCCCTCCCGAAAGCGGCATCTCCCCCCCTGCCGTCTACAATCTCTCCGGCGGCGAGATCTCTTCCGATGGCCTCACTTCTGGCAGGCGCAGCCGCGGCAGTGGCACACACTCACCCTCATCGGTCCACAGCGTCCCTTACGCTTCCGTCCCTCGCTCCCATCGATTCAACCCCATCGCTGCACCCGCTTCTCGTTCTACGGCAAAGACCCCGAGACGAAAGTCCCGCAACGATGACTCTGACGAGGATGACGATGACTTCCAGCCCGCGATCACAGCTGGAAGTACGACCGATGTCCGCCGTGAGACCATTCGCCGACAGCGCATTGAGTCTGAGCAGAGGCGTCGCGACGAACTCCGAGACGGTTACCGCCGGCTCAAGGATGCTCTCCCCGTCTCCAACCAGAAGTCCAGCAAAGTTTCCCTTCTTGACCGCGCAACCACCCACGTCAAGTACCTTGAGATGACCGCACAACAACTTCAGACGAGACTCCAACAGGCCGAGAACGAGGTTCAGCGACTCCGCACGTGAGTGTGCTTCTCTTGACACCCGCGACCTAATCTCACCCTTGGTCTAGCGTTAACGAGGCGTTGATGCTTGGCACTGCCGAGCAAAGACATGCTGCCGCTGCCGCTGCCGTTGCAGCGGTGTCACAGCAGCCGCAGTCAAGCTTTTGATTGCTGACCTCGTCCCTTTCCTCAAAAACGCGCCGCATCGTCGCTTACATTATCCTTCATGGACTATTATTGCAGAGATGACTCGTACGACTGGAATACCTGCCTGGATTGCAGGTCGCATCATTACAATGGACACTCGCATCGCATTTTTTTTTATTCTGCATTTTTACGACATACCTGCACCTCAGCGTCTCCTTCAAGCCAGCTGGCCACCATCTTCTGGTCACTTCACCGGCATCTTGGTCCGGATAATTCGGCCGCGCCACCCGCTCCTGGGCGAATTCCTTTGACAGTTAGCCTGTGGTTAGCTGTTAAGCGGAAACCCCCACTACAACCGGAGATTTCGATGAGGATCGGACTTCCCGGTCTCGGTTGATGGAAGATACGACAAGACGCCGACACAAGACCGCAGCATGTGCACGGCGCCTGGTCACGCCGCTCACGCCATACTTGCGCGCCCATCTTGTTTTCACTTTGTCCTCTGTCGCCTTTCGTCCCGGTCCAGTTCAGTCCATCCGCACTTGTAGGCGAACGACCTCTTAGTTGGGGTTACGTGCCTCGTGCGAGCCGATACACTGGCGCCATCAACACCTTCTCCACGTCTCCTTTTACCATGGCTGGTTTAGTTTGCCGTCAGCACATACTTGAGGACCACGCACCTGCACGCATTGTTTATTACGCCTGATTTATACGCATCCGTCCCCCGGAGTACGCGACTGATCACCGCCTGCTTCGCGCCCTCCCCTTCTTCCGTCCAGACCTGCTGGCGAGTATTGACGAAACGTCGACGCGCCTCTCACCGTACCCCCTAGCACCGCGCTCATTGGATGGGTGCGGTTCGCGGTTATTGGTGTCTCTGTTGGTTGGGATTCAGGTTACAGGGTCTGTGAGGGTCGTTGATGAAAGAAGGTCCAGCACTCGATACACTCCCGATGCACTTCACAGCTCCACTCCTGTTGCGCTCGCCCCCCGTCTTCTTGCTAGTCGACTATACGGTGGATGTGCTTGAGCGCCTCGAGCGAATCATTGATGTTGGTTGTTGGGTCCATCCTGCCTGCTTGCAGGCACCGGAAGCATCTTTCTGGATCACGCTTCGCGATATGCGCTTGTCACGCCCTACTTTGACGCTCCCCTCATGATATTACCTCCCCCGTCTTCCCATGCTACTAGCACTCGCCTCGCCCTGGCACTCTACGTCTGGTACCATTGTTATCCGCCTTTCCCTTGACTGCACACGCGCTAGTCGTTTCAGTCCTGCACTTCACTTGTAGGTATTGTGTATTTGTCTTGGTTCTCGACATGCACCAAGCTGTACTGCGTCTATGATGTAGCACTGCTGTTGTTATAACCTATAGTATACGAAACGACCATCGCTTTCTATCCGAGACTGTGTGATCTGCCTTAATAAGCTTTATCGATGAGGCAAAACAATTGTCGAGTATCGCTTATCGCTAGACCACCTGAAAGTTTTTGTTCTCGAACCACGACATTGAGAGCACCATGTCGTCAGCACAGAAAGGAGCGGATTCCGAGAAGTTGTCCGTGCAGCGGCAGCTGAAAATCAAGGTTGGAGCGACCAAACGGTGCGCGTTTCCGAGCTACACCTGCGCTATCTCCCTGTCTGACCACGTCACATTGAATGAAAACAGGCTGTTCAAAGAACATAATCTATACAAAAAGGAAGCGGAGGATCACCAGCGCAAACTCGACCGAATCATCGGGGAGAACGGCGAAGAGTGGGATATCAAGAATGCTGTACGTGTCTCGCTTAGCCTGCGTCACACACACGCTGTACCGTGGCTTGCTTGCTGCGTGTCGTGCGTGCGTGTGGACACAGCGCGGAAATGAGAATGCGCTAATTCGATCGCGATGTCTGTTCTCATCTTCGGTGGCTCTTTGCCTTTTTCCAATGGATGGGATGTGGTTCCGTAGAGAAGGATATGCGAAGAGTCTCAGAGAATGATCCAGGACACGAACGATCGATTGGAAAAGGCGGTGCAGGACCTCAAGACGCTCATCGTGGGTCTTCCATTTCATTTCATGACATCTCTATCTCCTATCCGCCGTCACAGGACTCCGTCAAGTCGAGGCCAGAGTTTTTCAAAGACGACGAGCTCCTGGACGCCGAGAGAGAAGTCACAGAAGCGTCCGCGTAAGTTCTCCGATAAATGACCGGATCGAAGCATGCTCCAATTCAAATACCAGGGCATTGCTAGCCGACAAAGCGCCCTGAGAAGCCTCGAAACACTCACGTCCGCATTGTCGACGAAACCAACGTTCTACTGGTGGCAGGATGGTTTGGGCCTTGGACCGATGCTCCGCTCCCTTCCCTCATATCAGAAACGAAAGACAAGCACCACGGACGTTTTCTGTCGTATCGTATTCTTACCGCCGCTTCATTGCGTTCCACTGCTTTATTCCCGTGTGTCCATATCTACGCCACGGCGTTCTGAGTTATGAGTGTCTCCGAGCTCCTCCTGTTCCCGCGCGGCCTTGAGGCGCGCGAGGGCGTTCAGAATGCCCACCCACGCGTCACGGCCTACCCTCTCTTCCTGCAACCCCAGGCTGACCTCGCCCGTGCCTGTACCGTCTGTGGGGATGGTCACGCCTAGCGACGGGGGCACGGATCCGAGGGGCGGCGCGTTGATCGCGGAGGGGGCGATGCGTGACTGCCGAATGTGTGCGAGCGACGAGCGGATGGCGACCTGTATGGACTGTCGAGCGGCAGTAACTAGACGTTCCAGGCACAAAGAACGCGCGGGCAGGAGTACGCCGGCGGGAGAAAAAGACTCACGTCCAGTCGCTCAAAGTATTCGCTGACTTCGAGCACGAACTGCTCGGAGCGCTCCTCGCCTTGAGGGAGGTTGTCGTCAGGCCCGTCTGTCTGCGGTAGCGTGAGGAGCGACACGGACGATGCGGCAAGGGAGAGCAGGCGGCCGATGTCCTGTGCGGCGGGTCGTTGGTTGGGTTAGCGGGACTGGATGGAACAAGGGGCCTGTGGAGCGAACCCGCTCTACTTCTCCGAGCGCATATATCTGACGCGCCGTTCGGCTCGAGGTCCATATCGGATCGATTTCTTCGTTGGTGTCGGGTTCCCTTCGTTCCTCTGGCTGCGACATGAAAATAAGGTGCAACTCAGCGGAGAACAGCGGAAAGTCGTTTGCTACATCTCCTTGGACGCCAGTCTCGCTGTCATCGAATACGTTCCCAACGTGATGCAAAGCAGAATAACGTAGTAAAGCAGCAAAGCAAATAACAATTACAAGTGAATTACTATCAGGTCGTGTCATAACGTAGTCGTCTCAGGCAAGCTTTGCCTTCTTGGTGGACTGAGGTACGAGCTTAGGATCCCCTTCCTTGCGCTTCTTCGTCCCTCCCCCACTCTTGATGCTGCTCAGCATGTCCTTGACCCTGTCGTTGACCGCACATGCGATTTTGCCAACCTCGGAGTCTGCACCATTGAACGTGAGCGCATTTCGGATCATGAGGTCTATATCAGCTTCGAAGGCTTCTATTGAGTCGTACTTGTCGTTGTCAAGTTTCGTGCGAATTGTTCTAAGGTCTCTTGCGTCCTTCTTGGGAATGACTTGAAAGTATGTTGGAATAGCCAAGAGTACGGGGTCTACAGGGTCTCGGAAAACGAACGAACTAGGTCAAAAGTTGGTCAACCAAGTTAAGCTGTGTGATAAAACACTTGCATGTCTTCTTTTACCAATGTCGTCATCAGCCCTTGCAGGCTTCGTCTCTCGGCCCAGGGAAGCCTTTTCTCGGATGCCTTGGTCCACTCCCTTTTGAACACTTTCTCTACTGCGTCCGCGCAGGTCACAGGGTAAGTCGTGGGGGGGTTGAATTTGCGACAATTGCTAAAGACGAGTTCGGCATCCTTGGCGAAGTCCTCCATCGTAGAATATTTGCCTTCCGTCAACTTCTGGCCCATAGTGCCAAAGTCCATCGGGTGCTCGATCTCTTCATAGTAACTAGATGCAAGTCAGCATTTCTTAGCGCCGGCACCCCGTCAATCAGACTAACGTGGGGCAGCCATCCCTCACTGGGTCCACTGATTGGCCAAAGATGGGATATTCCGGAAGTCTCGAAATTACCCTCAGCACATCTCTACATTTCTTCTCGTTGAGCGGAGTGGCAGAAGGGGCAGGTCGAGGCTTTGAAGGTAAAGGTGGAACGCTGGGAGCCTCCCGTTCTTTCCCTTTGACGGAAATGCGTGGGGGCTCCGAAGCTGGTGCAGGAGCTGGCAGAGGTTCGGGTCCCTTCTTCTTTGGCTTGGGAGGTACGGGTGCGGTTTTTGGTGTCGGTGCAGGAGGTCGCTCGGGCGCTGACGTACTCGTGCTGCTCGTAGGCCCATTCGGCTTGTCTTTTCTCGATATGGGTGTAGCAAACGCCAAAATATCATCCTCATCGCTTTCGACGTTTGGCTTCCGACGCTTACCAGGGGGCCCACTGCCTGATGCCTTGGCCGGAGGAGATTCCCTGACCGACTCTGCCATCTTGCGTTGACGCTTTTCATCCTTTTCCCGTTCAATCGCGATGACCTCTTGAAGCAGATCATGAGATCCATCATCGACATACGGTGGTGGTGCTTCATCTGGAATTTTCAATTGGCGAGCCTTGAATTTCGATGCTTTAGAAGCCTCTGCCGATTTTGCCTGCTTTGCCATCGGCTTTTCGTCAGCTTTCTCAGGAGCCTTGACTTGGGTGCCGCCCACTTTGAGCTTGATGGTTGGCCGGGGAGCAGGCTGCTCGGTGGCAAGGGCGGAAGGTACTGAGGCTGAGGTTGAAACCTGCGCAGGCCGTGTTGGGGGTTTCTGGGGCAATTGTTTAACTACAATGGACGGTAACTCTTTGCGGGTGGGTTCCGCGGCCTTGTTGGCAGCCTCAAGGGTCTTGTTGATGCGATTCCACACTGGTACCAAGTATTGTTTAGTGGCAATCACGACCTGAGAGTCGATAACTCACGCTTCTCGAAAAAGGTCTCCAGGAATGTTGCCTCGGTATGTGCGTAGCTACTAGCGACGTTGTATTGCTTCGCGTTCACAATCATCAGGCGAAAGTCGGCCTCGAACGTAAAGCGATCCTTGTAATGACCTTCCTCCAGCTTGGCACCCATGGTACTTAGATCCATCGGGCTTTTAATCATCTCATAATAGCTAACAAAAGCGCATGGTTAGAGGTATCAACAACAGAAACGGTGAAACACAAACTTTGGTGCATGGTCGCGTACTGGATCGACTGGTTGCATAAAAAGCATGGCATTCTTGTGCACCTTCAGTTTCTTGAGCGCGTTGCGACAAGCGCGCAAGTCGTTCACGCTCATTCCACCTGCCTGGGCTTTCGGGACATGAGGTGGCTTGATCACACCAGCGTGTTTTGACTTCGGCTTTGGTTTGACCTTTGTAGGCACAGGAGGTGGTGGCATAGGTCCAGGACGTACGACAACGGTGGGAGTGACAGCCGAAGGTGTCGAGGCGCGAGCTGCACTAGGCATAATCTTGAGTTTGGGAGCAGCAGGAGTTGCAGGTACAACGTGGGCACGTTGAGGTGGACCACCAGTCTTAATCGATCGCTGAACCTTGGTCGGTACCTTCATGGGGGGAAGCTGGGGAGGTTGTTCTGCCACAGGAGTTGGAGGAAGGTGGATAGTGACTTTGGGTGGTGTTTCTTCGACACCTCTGAGTACCATGTCCGCAAGTTTGATGATGCCCCATCGAACTTCTTGATCAACGTCGGGGGCCCTAGGGAGTGATAATGTTTAATCCAGGCACCTACTAACAGAAGGCGTTAAGTTCACGTACAGTGCGATCGGCATCAAGAATTCGCGCAATACTTCATTTTTTCCGATCTCTCGGTCTTTGCGGAGGACCTTGATCATGAGGTCCACGTCGCTCTTCTTGGTCTCTTTAGCCTGAGGGGGGATAGAACCATCCTCCTCGATGAGCAGGGACTCCGTATCTTTCAATGCATTCTTCATCTCGCCCATAGAGACCAGAAGGGCCAAACTTTGACATGCGGACCGAGCCACGTGACGCCGGACAACCCGCGAAGGATCATTCGCCATCACCGCCAAAACATATCGCATGATAGCGGGCGTGTACCATTTGGACATAAAGAGGCCATCGAAGGCGGCGATTCGGACCTGAGTGTAATTTCCCTCACTGGTGTCGATTAGCAAAGCAAGATAAGGCTAAAATCACGGGTACTACATACCGAGTGAGCGGAAAGAAAACTCGCAGGTCATTCGGAAGGAGATTAGCCACCGTCAAAAGAAGGTAGAACTGATTTGGGTCCATAAATGAGTGAGAGTGCACTCAAGGCGAAGTTACTAACCTCCAAAGCTGCAACTGTGACGACATTGTGAGGCGAGGGAATTAACCTGTCCATGCTCCGATAACGGCTGATCTCATCAACCGCTTGCTTTAGCAGATTGGTATCCTCGGCACTCTGTTCCGACCGTACTTCTTCCTTGAGAAGTTCACCACGCTCCGGCGGAGCGGTTGATACTGTGGCACAGGCCGCCATAGAAATGAGGGTGCAAATATAGAAAGCATCAGAATACTTTGACGTAGAATAAGCGTGGGCTTTGTCCTGAGTTTAGTGACACCTACAGGGTTCGCTGTGTTATCGTTGTAGCGCAGCTGATCCACAAGAAATTGTCGGACTACTGCTGGAGTCTTGCCATTCTCAAAACGTACTTGAGAAATGGCATGAACAAGCGCCTGCACTACCAGTAAGCTTCGTGTAGTTAGACGGAACACAACGCACCTTGCGAACGAAGTACTCTGAAAGGTCGGAAAAATCGTTGGGTTTCGGAACATAATTGTGTGTGAATAGGTCTTGGTTCGCGTCTTCCGGGTCGTAGCAGTAACGTAAGAAGAGCTTGAACATATGGAAAAGGCCTAAAAAATCAAGTTGCCGAACGGCACACTGCATCCAATGTCATCAATCTGGAGCGAAGGAGATCTTCTCAACCCACATTGATAAGTGCAGTTGCGGCCTCACACCGTATTCGATAATAATAATTAGAAACGAGTACTGTCTTCGTAAACGTGCTGGAAACGATGGCATTCGGTTGTCTGACCAGGGCACGTATGGCCTACATCCAAGTCAGACAGTCAGGGCGTGGGAGTACACACAATGAACTCACCTCAAGCTGAGCGACGACATCTCTGTCACGTTGCAGCTGAGAGACCCACATGAAATCAGGCTGCTCAAATGCAATGGCAGCGATCCATTCAAAGTCGGCATCCATTCGAATCCACTCGTAAGTGGCACCAGACATAACTTGTTCGTCCTCTTCCGTCCAATCGGCCACTTTCCAGATTTCTCGTTCCTTCTCTTTCTCCCAGATCTCTAACCCGAATCCCATGTCAATGAGGCCGATAGCTTCCGCAGCCTCGGCATCACCCTCAGCTGCTGCTTGTGCGGCCGCTTGGCGGGCGAGGTAACGCTTAGTATTTCGACGAATACGCTTGTACTTTGTGTTGAAGGGCACCTCATAGCGTTTGAATGGAGACCTGATATCAAGCACATGTTCATAGGGCGTTCCGTCAGCTTCGTGTATGCGGACGGTCATTTGGCCCTGTTGGCGACGGTAAGAGAAGTATCACATCAAGGCAAAGACATACCTCAAAGAACGGAACTGGCTTAAAAAGTAACTTCGACACTTCGTTGTGTTCAAGAACTTTGTAGGCTGGTGCTTCCTGTCGCATGGTAATCTCTACGGCCATTTTCTTCCGATTGAATGAGGCAGAGAAGCCGAATGCGGGACATCCGCTCCCATATATCCATTGCTCGGCGAACGAGCGTAGATCAATGCCGCTCACCTTCCTGCAGGTACGAAGAAAGGAATGGGTCGAGAGGCAATTATTCGGCAGTTCGCCACTGATCGCAGATAGAAAAATCTTGGGAAGAACGCGAGATAGGCCGAGTGACGTGCCGGACTTCCCAAGCCGTCGATCAAGGATATGGAGTACAAGAGGTGCCTTCAGGTTGATGAACGGGAGCGTGGCGGCGTCGGGGGGATCGGGATGTTGGGGCTGACAGATTGGCGGCATCGAACCATTGTCCCATTCAACAACGCGCTGCATGTCTCGCTTCAGCCGGTAACGGTACTCGTTATTGCCGAGTAACTTGCGGATAAAGAGTCCGGTGATGTAGAGAGCAAGTCCATTAACGAGCCAGCTATCGGACCATGCCTTGGTCTGAATGTTGATACCCATCCATTGACATGCAAGACTGTGACTGAGTGCCTGCCTGGTCTCGATAACTTGTTCGATGGCATCTTCTCCATGAAGAAGATCGACAGTGACCAATGAAAGGGTTGCGCTATCAAACCGTTGAACTGGCATCTCATCGACAGCGACTACCTTGAATGAACCAAACGGATAGGAGCCGAAGTCCGTGCTGTAAAAGCTCATCGCTGAACGCAAGAACGACGTTGAGGTGTGTAGCATAGATTCTTGACCAGGCAAACAGAACGCATACATGAGCGGCTGCGTGACACCCGAGGCCTCTTCAGACGAATCTGCAGCAATCGAATACACATGGAAGGGCCCCGCAGCGAAAGCGACGTGTTGCACCGATGTCAACACCGTTTGTGAAAAGAGGAATATGGTCTTGTTAGAATTATTTGGATGAGCAACCTACCATAACACAGTTAGCACAATCCGGAATGGAGCGGAACGGAAACATGCCTGCTCCACGAGGTCCCCACTGCAGACGACTATAGTCGGTATGGCTTCTTGTCTCTCGTTGAACTCAGCATCTTCGTCCCGGTGTATCAAGTCGGGCTCTTCCAAGTACTTCGGAACAACAAACTCGAATTCCCATGTACACTTTTCCCAAAAGTTATCGACGCAAGGGACCCAACATCTCGCAGCGTCGGGAGAGGAAGGGATAGTATACGTATGAGGAATGCGCTACGATGGATTAGCATCTCGATGAGGTATATGCGTGTCAGATGCACTTACATACGGATATGCGTCCGTGGGTAGCACGAATTGTATACCATCTACAGGATTCCTGAGACTATACTCAATGCGAACAACGATAGGCAAGAACTCCGGTCCTAGAGCCGGAGTCTGTGAAGGGCCAGGAGTCTGGGGCTCTGGAGTTGCAGCTGTTTGTTACGTGTCAGGTTGAGTAACTAGATGGAGAAGCACGAAGATTACCTTCGCTGGCCACTCCATTTACCATTGAATTCCCGACATGGCCAGATTGTCTTAAGGAAACTTCCTTTGGGATGGAAATTGATAACTCTCCTTCGTCGCCCTCTGTGAGCGCAGAATAAAGCCTTCTCTTCAGTTCTGGGTATGTATGGCAATCCTGAGGAGTGGAGATGTTGATGTGTACGAGCGGATCATGGTGGATGAATTCAGCTTGATGGGACGCAACTGTGACTGAGTGGATCGCTTGAAAATCCTGTGTCAAACGGCGGAAGGACGGGAGGTGCAATACGCACTGCACTGTCTAGAATGGAGATGGATAGTCCGTAGGTTTGCATTGTTTGGTACGACAGTGATCTCGGTGTATCCCTGAAGGTAAAAAAGAGAACGTTGCTGCGGTGAGCGGTGCTCGCTGAGGGGCACATAGGTAAGGCAGCGCACCCAAAGAGAGCCCGAGAAGTCTATTTCCAAGACAACCTTTTGGTGGCTAGTAGAGACGCGCGCAAACGTCAGTCTAGGCGGGTGTAAAAGAGAAAAAGGCTACTTATATAGAGAAGCCACGACGGATGTGCTCGCGTTGCATTCTTGACGTTGCGTATCCAAGTCAAGCGACCCTAAAACGAGAGGGGTTTCCGGGCTGGAGCGCAGGTGTTTGTAGGGCGTGCCGTAGGGATGGAGGTAAGGAACGAAGGAGCAAGTTGGACAAAATTGCTATGTGTTCGACGCCAACAGCGGGAGCGCTCTGAGTGGGATTCATTCACTAACCAAGCCTGAAGCAACCGACAAACCATTACGTAATCGTATGGTCAGTGGCCGTCCACTTCCCCGATTTCATTGTGATCATCATTTACCAGGATGGCCCCAAAGTCAATATTCAGGCAGCCGGGGGCAAAGCATTTCCAGCTTGTCCACAGGTCACAGAGGGATCCTCTCATACATGACCCCGATGCCTCACAGCATGTACTTAAAGCGTTTGTGCGAGGAAACGACAAAAAGGTTGGTCTCTCTTTGGCCCTGCTCTGTATTCCCGACGCGAAATCACGCAGGGAAAAACCCGTGCAGACCTAGAGGCTATTCTCGCATCAGAGGTCGTCAAGCATGATGTCCGTGCCAATGTCGGAGAGGCTGCTCTCTATGGCATATACTTTGATGACACCGAGTACGATTACATGCAACACCTCCGCGTGGTGGGGACAAAAGAAGACGGTGTAGAAAGCATCCTCATCGAGGCCTCGCATCATCTGAACGAATCCAGATCAAAAGGAAGGACCAAGGTGACCTCGGATGATTCATTGCATGGCCTACCCACCGAGGCATTGCCATCAAAGACCGAGATGCCTAGAAACTTCGAAACACAAGAAGACGTCCCTTCTTCAATCGCTGGGTTACAGCCGGACATGGATCCTCACCTCCGACAGACACTCGATGCTCTCGAAGACGATGCATTCGTAAACGATGATGTGGATGACGATTTCTTCAAGGAGCTGGTCCGCGACGGTGAACGGGGTGAAGATGGAGATATCACTTATGAGTTCTACGAATATGGACCATCAGAGGGAAGGAACGACGAGGGGGAGCAAGGAAGCGAAGATGAGAGCTGGGAGGTGAGATTCGCAAAATTCAAAAAAGAGCAAAAGAATGCAAATGCAACACCGCCGCCTGGTTCTGACGGAAATGTTTGCTCTGAGGACGGCGATGCAGTTGGCGATCTGCCGAAACTCCCGGTGATTGGTGGTAAACGTAGACGAAAAGGCACATCGGATGCATCAGGGTACAGCATGAGCAGCTCCTCGATGTACCGCACAAAGGCTTTACTGACGCTTGATGAACGTTTTGATCGGGTACGTGTATCCTTGTCCTCGACTGATGTCATCCGGGCAAATCCTTCACTTCCAGCTGATGACAAAAGAGTACGGCTCTGATGAAGATGCCTTGGAGAACGATGGACTAGAAACAGCATCGACCAGTTCATCGTTATCTTCTTCTGCCCCGGATCTAATAACATCTCGGGAAGACTACACTGAGATGGTGAACAAATTTATGGACAGCTATGAATTACTTGGACGAAAACTAAAACCTGTTCTTACCGGAGAATCTGGTGCGGACAAGCTGGAAACGCTCAGACGCGTGTTGGGACAAGACGAAAGGATAAGGGTGATTGCTGCGAAGGCGGGCGATGAAAACGTGTTAGAGGACGAAGAATTGTTCAGAGCCTACAACGCAGACGAGAAAGAGGACCGGTGGGACTGCGAAACGATTCTGAGTAAGTGGATTGGGCAATAGAGTAGAGCATATGCTGATGGGTCTCAGCGACGTACTCCAATCTGGAAAATCATCCACGCGTCATCCGAGCACGAACGTCGAACCCCGTACCAAAGATCAAACTTGATTCACGCACCGGACTACCCAGTGACGCGAGCCATGGAACCAAAGGCAATGAGGGTAAATTGGAGGACGAAAAAGTGAAAAGAGGTAAGCAAAACAATCAATGGCGGCAGAGCGACCCTTAATTGTGTTACTTCTGGCAAGTCGTTAAGCAAACCATTGGTCGCGCCCGGGGCGAGTCGAAAGAAGACAAAAAGGCACGCAAACAAGCTATAAAGACGGAACGACAAGTACGGCGTGCAGCAAGGAAGACAACGAGAGAACAGTTCAACTCGGAAATCAGACATCAGGCCCAGGAGCTGTCTAACAAGACGACCATGCGTAGGATACGGAAGCTGTGATACTACTCTATAGTGTATAGGGGATACCCATAAGAGGCAACTTGACCAAGCCTGAGGGTAAACCGAAAGAGGTTGCTCGTTATCTTGTACCGCGACACCGACCACGTCCGTGACGATGGAGTCACCGTTGTTGTGCTCGCCGGTGCAGAGTACCGCCAACGTAGCACCAGGCAGGTCGCGGAGCAGCACCAGAGTCGCCGACGACGTAACCAGTCTGACGTCGTTCAACCCGTTCTCGGAGGACGAGAATGACCAGTCTTCGTATGCCCTCGTTACGTCCCTACTTTCTCGCATGAAGAGCAGCTTTGCAACCCCCGCTGCTGCATCCGCCGCGCCCCTACCTGCCGGTCCGCAAACAGCCACGAACAACGACCAGCGGCGCCCCTCCGCAACTATCTTACACAACAACCATTCCTCCTCTTCTAAGTCCTCTTCAGAACAGCGCCCAATCTCACTCAAACTCGTATCTGCTGTACCTGCCCCGCCTCTTGTCTCTCTCACTCCTGTCGTCTTTGAAGCGCCCTCCTTCGGCCATGATTCCGACCGGTCGCCCTCTCGGAGTGGTATTCCCCCGTTCTACGAGGCTCCGGATGGAGTCGCACTGGGAACATCCATCCCTGGGTTCCCGATCCCGGATGACGCTCGCAGCATACGCACTTCAGCTTCTCTCAATAGGTCTGCGTCCGTCTCAAAGGTGATTCGCAGAATACGCGGGGAAGGCAGGTCGAAAATTATTAATCACCTCTTGATTTTCCCTGATTGTATTCCAAAGGCTTATCTCGCGACTATTGGATGGACGACGAGAACGCGAAGGAGTGTTACGACTGCAAAAGCGTCTTTACAACCTGGCGCAGAAAGCATCATTGTCGGATATGCGGCAAGTTCCTAATGTCTCCTATATTCTTCGTTTTCCTGAGCTTTTCTAGGTCAAATATTTTGTTCGCGCTGTGCATCCAACATCATCAAGGGTTCTCGCTTCGGTCACGATGGCATGGTGCGCGTATGTAACCTATGCCTTGATAAACTTGCCAAGGTAGATGAGGATGAGGACGATGACCACCGTTCTGTCGTTTCGTCAACTACGTCACCCTTCCCCGCACACCAGCTCGGTTCAGATACCTTTTCCCTCGGCCTTGGCCATCACCCTCAATCACCCTTCGCGGCGTCACAACTATTTGGGCGCACAGATGAGCCCTTCAGTCTGTATTCTATCGCGCAGACAAAACCCTTTGTGTCTTCCTTTGATGAGACCGGATCCCGCTCCTCTTTGGACTGGGAACCTGTTCGCGATTCCACCGCACCCTTCCGCAGAACCGTCACAGAGGACGAGAAGGATCCTGCAACGCTTGGTCATCAGCAGAACCAAACATACACACCGCCTACTACTATCCCACGGGCCAAGACCCCTGTTGATTTTCCAGTCACGGTTCCACTGAATGTCGACAGATCTGCGATGAGCACGATTCAATTTCCTTTGAGCTCCCCAGAGCACTTTACTGGGCCAGATAGTCCGATGACTTATGGGCCTATGAGATCTAGGTTTAATAGTTTTGGGGATTTCGACAGCACGACCCCGTTCATTAGGAGCAGGGTACAGAGTCGCCTGGACAACTTCCCAGTTGTCGAAGGATGGCGAACGAGGCGCGATTCCACCGCGTGAGTCGACTATTCAGCATCTTTGTGCTTTCCGCTGAGATCTTCATTAACTTCAGATACGCTCAGGAACTCAACCTCATTTCCATGTTCCATCTCCGTACCATGCTGCGACAAATGCTCACCACTGAAAACATCCCCAATATCAAGGAATGGGAAGAAACTTTGCTTAAAATCTCCCTTCGCATTGCCCGCGACCTCACTTTCACTGCTGTGCCATACCATCAAGGCGAGGATATGGATGTCCGTCGATACGTCAAGATTAAGAAGATACCAGGCGGGACTCCCACTGATTCGGAATACGTCGATGGTGCTGTCATCACAAAGAATGTGGCGCACAAGCAAATGCTGAGATCGCAGCGTAACCCACGCGTCATGCTCGTCACGTTCCCCCTCGAATTTCATCGTGTCGAGGGTCAGTATGTTCATTTTGGCCAAATCCTCCGCCAAGAGAAAGAGTATCTTGGCAACCTAGTCAGCAGAATCGCGGCACTAAGGCCCCATATCGTCATGGTAGAGAAGAGCGTATCGAGGATTGCGTTGGAGGCCCTCGCTCAGAGCAATATCGCCGTCGCTCGCGCTGTAAAACCTTCTGCCATCTCATTCGTAGCTCGTATGACGCAGGGAGATGTGTTCTCCTCCATGGATAAGCTTGCTCTTGAGCCACGTTTGGGTCATTGTGGACGTTTCCGTGCTCAAACATTCGACCACCCTCTCATCCCAGGACGACGCAAAACCTATATGCGTTTCGAGGGTTGCAATCGTGACATGGGCTGTACAATCATATTGAGAGGCGGGGATTTTGAGACATTGAGAAGGGTGAAGAAAGTTACGAGGTTTTTAACCTTCATCGTCAGAAACTTGAAATTGGAGACGCATCTTTGGAAAGACTCGGTAATCACAGTGCCATCCCTATCCTTGGATGCCGCTCCCGCATCCATGACAAAACAGGAACAACTTGTCGATGATGCCAACGGAAACGGCCCTGGGAGTGGGACATCGGTACCAGCGTCAGTATCTTTAGTTCAGTTGGCGACCCCCGCGGACAAGGAGAAAGCGAAAGAAGATGTGTCAGCGATTGAGGAAACGGCTGAAGATCTCCCTGACGTAGACGCCGAGCGACTCAGGCTTTCGAAACGTATCCAACAATCAGTCGAACCTTATTACAAGACCTTCATTTCTGTTTCCGCCACGCTCCGCTTCCCACCTCCTCAGCCTATACTATGCATGAAGGAACTTGACGAGAAGCTCACACAGGTTCAGCGCGCGTGGGAGGATGATCTCGTGCGGAGGGGAGAGAAGGGAAATATTGTCCAACCCAAGGCGGTCGACAAAGCAATGTCTCGCACACCAACGCCTGAGATAAAAGCAGTGGATATGTCAGCGAGCGACAATGCACAAGACACGGAAGATGTCAAAGCTCAGATTGAAGCCCTCGTTCTCCCCCCTCGTACGCCTTCGCCTGAAGCCGACAAACACCTTCAGGTTGAAGACCCGAAGGGTTACTTCGATCCTCAACCCAATACTTCTGGCATTATTCTGCCTGGGTCTTCTTTTGTGGTCTCTCCTCACCCCATCAACATGTCAAGTCTGAGTATCCAACCTGTACCTCTGAAAACTACTGCAGATATTGCCTTGGAGTCTCAGCTCAGCCTCGTTAAATATCGCTATGAAGAGCAACGTCGGATCTGGGAGTGGTACCTGCGCAAGAACGCGGACGATTTCGTCGTCGAGAAATACCAGTGTATCGTCTTGTGGCGGTACACGGTTCCTATCGAAGATTCTGGAGTGCGACGTGCATGCTTCGCCCCTGGCTTGCATTACATCACATTTTACGGCGAAAATGATTGCACGCTCGGCCAGTTCATTGAAAAAGCTGTCCACGACACTCTGGTGCAATTCCTCGACCCCAAAGCGGTGTGTGCAGGGAAAGGGTGTAATCAACCTCTCGCACGGCACTGTCAAGTGTTCGTGCACAATGATACAAAGCTGGCTGTGGCTGTCGAACAATGGGATGGACAAATCAAAGCGAGGAACATTTACCCTGCCCCGGACATGATCACTACCTGGAGTGCGTGTCGAGTCTGCGGGTCGGCGACACCATTCATACCCATTTCGGAGGAGATGCAACGGTATTCGTTTGCAAAGTTCCTCGAACTTCACTTTTATCCTGCAGATGTCCAGCTCGTGCAAGGTGCAGGGTGCCAACACAATATCTACCAGCACCATATCAGATACTTTGCTACAAGGGGGATGACCGTACGGTTCCAAGCGGATCCCGTGACACTACACGAGATCGTTTATCCTGCAATGCGCATCCGTGTACGACCTGAAGTACAGCTTGAACTGAAGAATGCGGACTTTGAGAGGCTGCAGAGGCGGAATACGGCATGGTATACTGCGCTCGTGGATGATCTCAAGCTCATAAACATCGATGCTGCTACCGGCGAAGAAGAACACGACGCGAAGCTCACGGCTGATATCAACATTCTCATCTCACGTGCGGAGGCGGAGCGACAGGAAATCGCGCAACTCATCAATAAAGTTTATCAGGAGTCTCTACCTGTGGATACGCTTGTGCTCAACCAAGTTCGTTCATTTAGGCAAGATCGTATCGTCGCTTGGCAGGCCGACTTTGATAAGCTTCCAAAACCGCGTAATCTTGACAGGAGTGGACGTCGAGTTTCCGCCTTCAACTCTGTGCGGGCTGCGATGTGGCCGAGACGATATGATCTTCCGAGTCCGTTCGGCGAGTCGCATATGCCTTCCGCAAGCGTTTCAGAGGCGGAAGATGGGGGACCAAGCAGGCGACGGATCACGAGCGAATCGTTAATCTCGAGTGCATCGGAGGCGTCCGAGGCCGAGCTAGAGATGCAGTCAGGGAAAGTTGTGGAGAAAGCGGACACGTCGAGAAGCGATGATGAAGCACCTCGTGTACTGCCCGTGGATCTCATTTCTCCAGCGAAAAGGTCCGACCCAGATAGCGACTCAACCATCGGAGCCCTGAAAGAGGAGCCGGTGATATCCCAGGCTCGCCGCGGTAAGCAGGTACGCCGAAAATGTCAACATCCCGGTCGCTGGCAAGTGACCAAGTTACAGGCAAAGCAGACTGAACAAAACAAACCTGAAGCGGACCATCCTCCTCCACGCGTTTCACGCCTCCCTCGCCGGATATCACAACCCCCTAGTGTTGCAGAACTTGTTGCGCGCTACCAAGACTTTATCCCGGCCACCGGTGTCGAGGAACTTGCCAAGACTGCGCTTGCCCCTCCTCCTATTTCTGAGAGTGAACAAGAAGATCTAACTACAACCTTAACCAATGTGAGAACCTCGAAGCCAGTTTTACCACGCAGCACCATTCGTGGGAGGCAGAAACACGAACTCACTAGGAAACCCTCTACATCCGATTTCGAGTCTGGGTATGCGGCGAACGCGGCACCAAGGTTCAGGAGGTCGCTGGGAGGACAAGGACAATACACGACGAGAGTACCGGGAGGGTCGTCTATTGACTCTCTGGCTCCATCTAGGCGCACTTCCCCAGATAAGAGAGGGGCGAGAATGATTGGGGAACCGCCATCACCGCCATCCATTGGGAAATTATTACCTCCGCCCCCTGGACGCACAGTGAGAGGAAAAACACCCCGAGGCACGGGTAGGGATGGATCTCAACAACGGCCCTCGTCGAGTGGCCCCTCCAAGCCAACGTTCAGACGACCCCCACAGGGAGCTGGGACGAAGGTGTCAAATATTGCGAGACACTTCGAACGCATCAACCGGGAGAATGAGAGGGCAAATCGACGATATGCTGTCATCCGGGGGCGCAAAGTACGCCCGGTCGCCTCCTCTCGTGCTACAGTGGAAGTGTTGGAAAGTATTAAAGACGCGATCAAGGACGAGTCTGATATGTCTGATAGTTCCAGTGAGGCCGATGATGAGGGTGGTGACGAGGATGAAGGACGCAAGTCTATTGATAAAACCACCGAATCTTCTCCTGAACAGTCTACGACCTTGACTGCCCCTTCAGTCCAAAAGGAACCAGTCACATCTGCGGATCCACCCACCGTTCAGGAGGGGGTCGCGCCCGCTCCTGCTACGTCCACTCCGCCATTTTCGCCTCCTGTTCCAGAACGGTCTTTTCCGCCATCCCCATTATTGAGTACCCCTCCGGAAATGAACCCGCCGCCGACACCACCGACGCTTTCGCTCGAAGAACTCCCAGGACGCAGCTCAATCTTTAGACAGGCATTTTCCGGACTGTGGCCTCCACAAGTCCCGTCAAAGCGTGTAGAATTTGACAATGAGGATCCATTGAACGACCCAGAGCACATATTCAGGGATTCGTCGATGGTCGTTAGGACCGACGAACCTACGTCAATCATTGCCCTTGCGCTCAAGTGTGTTTCTCATGTCTTGCTCGAGAATGTGCTGACACCAGGAATATCAAGCTCGCCACACTACCGCGATATGCTCGCAAAATCTCGCGCTGAGAAACGAACGTCCCGTGAACCAAAGGTAAGTGAAGGCGGAGAGGCGTTTATGCCAGACGATCAGTCGATGTCCGAGTGCTCGTCGACATGGGGAGTCGTCAATGTGGATACCTCAGAAGCTGTCAATCTCACGGACGAGCTCAAGTCGCCATCTACGAAGATGTCATGGGTCATTTGTGAGTGTCAGTACTTCTTGCATAATGAACTGACTGTATGCGTGGCGGGTAGCATTTGAGAGCGGCGGGCTGACAATCAGCTGTGCTATACTATATCCCGAGCAGTTTGATGCATTACGCAGGACGTACGATTGTGAAAAGAGTATGGTAGAGTCCCTGTCGCGGTGCGTCAAGTGGGACGCCAACGGGGGCAAATCCGGGTCGGCATTCCTGAAGACCCGAGGTTTGGGCTGGTTCAGTCTGCACGCCTAGCTAATGGACTAACCTTGAGTGCTAGACGACCGGTTCATCGCGAAGGAACTCTCGCGCGCAGAGTTGCAGACAATGGAAACTTTTGCTCCTGCGTACTTCGATTATATGGCATTGGCTGTCAGCGGAAATGTACGTCATCGATTCGCCTGCTCGCAGGAAATAGACCATCTAACCCCATGATGAGCGCCCTACACTGCTGGCCAAAGTTTTTGGGTGCTATAAGCTGACGTTCAAGAAGGTCAAAGACAAGGGGACGGGCAGAGCTAAAGTGACCCATATGAATTTGCTTGTTATGGAGAACCTGTTCTACAATCGTCGATTCGCGAAGGTATGAAGAAACCTGTGTCCCGGGTCTTTTAGCGCAGACTGTACCCCAACAGATTTACGATCTCAAAGGTTCTACTAGAAACCGGCATGTACAATCCACTGGAAGGCAAAACGAGGTTTTACTGGACGAGAATCTTGTTGAAGGTGAGCGATGGGTTTTATCCCTAGCAAGTCTCCCTAATGCTTTGCAAAGCTGCCCATCTCTCACCCTTCTATCTCAAAGAACACTCTAAGAGAATACTACGTGGCGCGCTGTACAATGACAGCAAGTTTCTATCTGACATCAATGTCATGGATTATTCTCTAGTGGTCGGTGTTGACAATGAGACACATGAGCTTGTAGTTGGGATCGTGGGTAGGTCTACTTTTCGCGCAACTTTCTTTTCCGATTCGTCATTAAGTCCCTCGCTTTGACAGACTATATCCGCACTTATACATGGGACAAGAAACTTGAGAGTTGGGTGAAAGAGACCGCATTCCTTGGAGGCGGCAAGGGTGAACCCACCATAGTCGGGCCGAAGCAATACAGGCAGCGTTTTATCAGCGCGATGGAAAGGTACTTCCCACTGGTGAGTTTCCAGCGGATCGCTTAGCCAGTGGATCCCGCGTTCAATGCAACATTTGTGGCAGATTCCAGATCGCTGGATGAAACAGAAGGACACCCCTGAAGAAGACCCGAACAGCCTAGCTGATCTTTGGCCCGACTGGTGATATTTGACGGTGGGATCGTTGAGCGGCCACTGCTTCGTTTTTTCTCATTGGCGTCTCGATCTTGAAGATCAAGATTATGACTACATGTCTGTATTCCTGATTTGTCGCATTTCATATGGCATACCATGCACGACCGATAGTGGCATACTTAGTACATATCTGCTGTAATAGTACGCGTACCACTCAGCTCTGGCATCCTAATTGGCATTGACGCAACAACTCCATCGAACCCGTTCGTGCCACTCCAACATCGTTTGACCCTTCACGACTACTATGGATGACGATGATGCCGAATATATGCAGGGCAGCGAAGATGAGGTATAGTATCTACTTTCGTTGACGAGCTCCTCGTGATTGCACGACCCTTGTGAGCGAGCATAAACCGTGCTGACACTTTCATCAACACGAACGACAGGACTACGGCTTTGACTATTCCGACAACGATGAAGCCAACGAGTCGGGAAGCGCAGACGTCGAGAACATGTACTATACTGCGAAATGTACGGTTTGGTTCCCCGCCCCTCTTGTGCATCTCTTGCTCAACCAGTCCGCCTATCTACGACGCACGTCAAAAACAGCCAAAAAAGAGGACGATCCTGAGCAGGCGCTAAAAGAGTTCAGAGCTATCGTCGATCAAGAAACTGAGAAAGGCGACTGGTGAGCTTGCGTGCATGTCGTCCCCCTGTCATGCTCGCGCTGACTTCGTGACGTCAAGGGGTTTCAAAGCCCTGAAGCAGTCTACGAAACTGCTCTTCTTAACCCTCCATCGCCCAACCGATGCTCTGACGACCTACACCAAGCTACTCATGTACACGAAATCTGCCGTCACCCGGAACTACTCTGAGAAGACGATCAATGGGATCTTGGATTATGTAGGTGGTGGCAAGGGAGGGGTCGTGGAGGTGGATGTCCTCGAACGGTTTTATGCAACGACCAATGAAGCCTTGGAAGAAGCCAAGAACGAAGTAAGCCCCGGGTTGCCATTTCATGTATGCGTCGGGCCAAGGCGTGAGTTGCTGACCACGCCAACACATGTAGAGACTATCGGTGAAAACAAACTTGAAACTCGCCAAACTTTGGTTGGACAGAAAAGAATACGGTCGACTCCAAAAGGTGCATATATCGGCCGCTTCAACGCACTCGCTTTTGTGTAACACAAACGCTCAGATTATCCGCGAACTGCATGCTACGACGAGAGCCGCTATGGATAACGAGGACCAGTCACAACGAGGGACCCAGCTCCTTGAGATCTACGCACTCGAGATTCAGATGCACAATGAGATGCGGAACGTCAAGAAGCTCAAGGTACCGCTTTTTCGACGTGCGTAGCTTTCATCTGACAAGACGTATACTAGGAAATCTACAACGCCTCAAACAACATCCGCTCCGCGATCCCACATCCACGCATCATGGGTGTCATCAAAGAGTGCGGTGGCAAAATGTGGATGGGCGAACGCCAATGGTCTCTTGCTTCCTCTGACTTTTTCGAGTCTTTCCGAAATTATGACGAGGCAGGATCTCCGCAGCGTATCCAAGTACTCAAGTACCTAGTACTTGCCAACATGCTGACAGGGAGCGAAGTGAACCCATTTGATTCGCAGGAGACGAAACCCTACAAGTCGGACCCACAAATCAAAGCAATGACCGATCTGGTGGACGCTTATCAAAGGAGGGAAGTACATTTGGCCGAGAAGATTCTGAAAGGTTAACCGAAGACTAGAGGTAAAAATTATCGTGCTAACGAGCGCTTGCACAGACAACCGCTCGACGATAATGGACGACGCCTTCATTAGGTCGTACATCGGTGAACTCCTGAGAAGTCTGCGCACATCGTACCTCATTGATCTCATCAAGCCGTACACGCGCCTGGAGCTTTCGTTCCTAGCCAAGGCGAGTTGCATTCGCGAGAGGCCCGAGTTAGAGACTAACATAGTCCTACAGCAACTCAATGTCGAGATTGCCGAAGTAGAAGAGCTCTTGATAGGACTCATCCTCGAAGGTAAAGTGGATGGTCGGATAGACCAGGTTGGCATGAGATTAGAGCTAGACCGCGCGTACGTTCTCCATTTCGTGTAAAGTGACGGGTGTTCATCTAGCTATAGTCAAGCACTCGAGAAAAAGCGGTATGCTGCACTTCACTCGTGGACAAAAGCACTGGAAGGAGTGCACGCCGCGGTGGTTGCGAAGACAGCAGGAAGGGTTACTTCGGATACCTACATGGGTATCCCTCCAGAAAGGATAGCTGATTTTAGGGACATTGGACTCTAAACGACTTGTAGAGATTCATTGCCATCTGCACCACCCCCAGCATGTATTAATGACTGATCCATGAGCGTAATCAAGAGAGTATCAGAATCGTTCTGGACACGAAACATTAGCGTCACGAGGAGGACAAACTAGAGGTGTGCTAACTTATAGTGGACGACTGAATGGCTTCCAATCGTGCGGCCAGCCCTCTTTTGATGGTGTATCTGTTGGGACCTTGAGCTCGCGAGGGAACAGGCCTCTGACCCTGGACTCGATAGCCCTTTTCTCGGCGTTGGAACAAGTCTTGAACATCTCTAGCTCGGCAGGGCTTCTCGCTCTCGGGTCCTCTCTCCTGTTTGCTTCCCTGAATAAGGCTGGGTCGATTTCCTCGAGCTCCTGCATGGCCCTCCTCATGCATTCGAACTTGCGCTGCAGCTCCTCGTCGCGTTTTTTGCGCAGATGGCGCTGGTAGAGTTTCCAGGCCCTCTCGATGGTCTTGTGGGCCTGTGCTGAAGGAATGGCACGCTGGAGCGCGAGAGCTACGTCTGGACGCCATGTGCCGGTGGGAGAGGGACCGGAACGGATGTTGGGCGGGTAGAGCATGCGACGGACGACTTCGCGTTGGGTGTTGGCTGGGTCGATGGTCTGCGCGTTTGTCGCTGCATGGCGCACCGAAATTTGCGGGGCTCGCACCCGCAAGAACGACCGGGACCTGAGAAGCTTCGACATCGTCCAATCCTGACCTTGAATTCGCCTCAAAAACGCGTCGTCCGTTTGTTCTCACGACGTAGGAACAAAACTTGAGTTTGAGTTCTCTCGATGTCGTCCAGTCTCTGCCGGCGATGTGTGCTCTCGCTCGCTACACCTTCGAGGTCCTTCCTGCGTGGCCCACAGCTGTCCTCCCGTGCAGCTTGGCTGGTGAGTTCTGCACGCCAATTCGGTATAGTTTAGCTTAAATGGCGCACTGTCTCAGCCTGTGAACAACCGTCAGTTTTCTTCGTCGTTCGTCGTGTTTGCTAAACGCGTCGAGAAGAAGAAAGCCCCATCAAAACATCAACTCGCCCTCATATCCAAAAGAAAGGCGGCCAAGCGCGGCATGGATACATACGCGAACGAGAAGATGACTCTCGCCGACGCTATCTCTGTCCTTCGTGTAGGTTCCCATCATTACACGTCCGACGTCGCTTACCCGCCGTATCTCGGTACATCAGGCAGTAGAGGTTGCGCGACCCAACTCGACGTACGAGCTGGTCATCCGCACTGCTATGTCGCGTGGTGCACCTATCCCAACTGGACGTATCAATATCCCCCGAGAGGCCAAGCCTAGAAAGGAATATCGTATTCTTGTTTTTGCAGATGGTCGGCAAGCAGACGAAGCAAAGAAGGCAGGCGCCCATGTCGTTGGTGGTCTCGAACTTGTCGACGCCGTTTGTACTTTCCTCTTGCCTCTCCTTTCGTTGTTCGAGATCAATTACAGGTTGCGGAAGGCAAACATAACAGCTGTACGACTATCCTCTGCACGTCATCCCTCATACGTAGCATTAGTAGCAAACTTGGACGTATCCTTGGTCCCCGCGGTCTTATGCCATCCGAGAGACGTGGAACCGTCACCGACGATATCGAAGGGTATATTCAAAAGCTTCAAGGAACGACCGAGTGGAGGGGTGACAAGACAGGAACTATAAGGATGCCTATTGGAAAAGTAAGTACGCGTGAGCTTCTACTTCTGGTTACCGGTACTCATTCCCTCCAATTTTTAGCTGCATTTTCCTGTCGAGGACGTCGTGAGGAATGTTAAACAGTTTGTCCTTAACGTGAAACGCGCAACCGGAAATCTCAAGGATGCTGTTGCCGAAGCGGAGGCCAAGGCTCAGAAGGGAAAGAACAGTAGTAAGAGTGTGAAGCCCGGTACGTATCCCGCGTATGCAATGCCTCTTTTTTACGGATGCCGTTCACCATCCTCTCCGTCTTGGTTATCTTCAAATGTCACTCCCCCTCCTACACCCATCTCCGGGTTGATCGCTGGTTTCTTCAACGAGTCCTTTACTCCTCTTTTCCCATTCTTGGTTACCCGGTCTAATTCAACATCATCTTATCGCAATTCCCCCTTCTCACGGCCACTTCCATTCTAACCAATCGATGACACCGTTGTCTATATGCCTGGACAGAGCGTAATTGACTAATGGCCGATTCTCCCGCAGTGAATGCAATCACTCGTATACTTCTCAGCTCAACCCAAGCGCCCAGCATCCAGATAAAGGATCTCTGATGCACAGCTGGGCGAATCCCGTGTGGTGGAGCTGGATGACGCTCGTACAGGTTGGCGGTGGGCGTTGGATTTTGCAACGGCGATCAGATGTGAACGATGAAGAGGTGATCTGCTGTCGGCGCCGGTTTTCTTAGATCTATTATCCTACTTCAGCTACGAGGACCACTGACGGTTTCAGTAAGGACGTTCTGGGGTGCATTCCTGTGCCGGTGAAGTAATAGACCGAATAATGGCATAGCGGCGCCGGCGTGTATCTAGTGAATAATGTATAGATGTCTAGTTGTAGGTAAGCTCGAGGTAGACAGCAAATGAGCGGGAGAAAGCGCAAGCTGGCGCGCAAGGACGTCTGACAGCGGATGGCGTAGGTGAATCAGCGATGATGAACATCCCCTGTTTCGAGTTCAATGAGCCGCAAAGCAGCATTGCTCTCGCTGGCTAAATCTTTCCTGTAGGTTTTCCACTTCGCCTTTTGCTCCCTCCAAAGTGTATCGTCAAGCGCAGCATAGCTCCTCTCATGGGACCTGTCTTTCTTGTCTCGCCCCTTTGATCGCCTGCCCACATCCGATCCCTTCGTACCACGGACATTCTGTTGCTTCGAAATGGTGCCTTCCTCAGTGGGTTGGAAGCGCTCGATAGGTTTATTCTTGGGCGGATGGGGAAAGATGTCGCCCCATGAGGATTTGCGGGCATCGTAGAATGGCTGTTTACCTTGCGATTTCGGAATTGTCATTCGCATTATTTTTCCTGTAGAACGAGAACATGAGTATTAGCTGGCCACATTCATCTAGAAGAAATAACGGCGTTCGACAGACGGGGAAGGTGGTGAGAAAGGGGTCAAGTCACAGACCTTCGCGCGTACATGCATCAATAATGACATGTCCGCTCTTCTTGAGCGGTGGGAACACGAGACGCGGCCACCCATATGCCTCGCTCCTCAGAGCCTCCTCGAGGTCTGACGGCGACTCGAATTCCTCGAGCGCACTCTCAAATCTTGGCCCGGCTTCTGAATACCCTGCCCACCGGAGTAATCCCGATGTGGAAGTGAACGTTTCGACAGACGCTGGTGGCGTTGATGCAGATGGTCGTGCTGGCACCGTAGTTTCGCCCAGTGAACGCACATCAACATGAGGCGACACGGAGGACACAGCAGCTGCGCTCGCCACCCGCCCCAGCACTTCCACAGCACCGGTACCAACACTGTCGTCTACAGGCACACGAGCTTGGGCTTGATCCGCGGAGACGGAATTGATGCCAATGGATGATAGTGATCGGGCATGCTCCGATACAGACCGCACAGTGGGCACCGAGAATGACGGTGATTGCGGGTCCATACTGGCACGATCATGCCTATGTTCATGTGCACGCTGTAGCTCCCTCTGCACACCTGTCCCCGCATTTGCTCGCTCTAGCGCTTCCCTTGCCACTCCACCCAGTCTCCCAATAGGAACTGAAGTCATGCTATCTGGTCTCGGTCCGCGCTGAATGACAACATATGAGTAGCCGATGTCCTCATGTCCCTGCTTCGCATGCTTTGTGCGCCGAACAAACGTGGGCCGCTGTAGGCGTTGGGAAAAACCGCAGACAAGACCTGAAGAGCTGGAATACTGGAGAGGACAAGAGCGATCATGTGGGCACTAGAACATGAAAGACAGATGAGTGCGGGATTGACATCACACTTATCAAATACGGGGAAATGGACAGAAAAATGAGACAGAAAACAAAAAGGAAAAGAAATGCCGAGTCATGGCACGTTCAGCGAGTCTGTGACTTACCGGCGCAACGACGTGTGAACCCCGAACAGGCCGGCTGACCATTTCGGGGGTTTCGGTCTCTTTGCGGCCCATGTCAAGCAAAAATTGACGAGCCTCCGCAATGTTATGAAAACCAGCAGGCGAGTTATGGTCAATGAGGATCTACGCATGATCAATCAACTGGGTCTTGTGAGAGCTATGGGACATACGATCGTTTGTGCACCGCTGTCCCACATTTCCTTCACCATATTTTTCCTGGCAAGCGGGGAGGGTTGCGCAGATAGCGTGAATGCTGAGAGGGCAATTGTAGATTGACCTTGAGCAGGATCGATGCAGTATTCGTCGGGGAAGGATTTCCTCCATGTGGCATCCAATGCGCCAAAATCGGTTTCTGCCCAAGCACCTTAGCAAACTCGAATGAAACGGGTAAAAGTACGAGATATTTACTCTGCAGAAGTTGCTTAGCTATCGACACGAGGCCTTCGCGCCGGTCCAAGCCAAGATACGTGACGACGGTGGAGTTGGCTAATACCGGTCCCCCTCCCAGAGTCGCAGATGGTTTTTGGAATACGTTCAATGCTGCCCTACGGAATCCCGATGAGCACCCCATTGCGCACCAGTAACAGACCGTACCAGAGGCCACTTCCGGTGGCACAACCCCAATCAATCACCCTATCCACGTTCCAGGAGGCTCCCAATCTGTGTTTCACGTGGCGCAACACCGCATATATGGCGGAATAGTGGGCAGGGAGGATAACAGACGCGAATGCAGTTGCATCGCGCGCAGAGTGTTGATAACGTTGCCGGCGATTTTTGTATTCTACATTGTAGGCCGTGGACCAATTCTCTCCCGAGCTACCTTGTTCCGCGAATAAACGTTTTGCATCACTGTGCAATAATGTCTTGTTTGAACCTATACCGATCACAAGATCCGAATGTGAGGGTGACAATAGAGGCGCACCTTCAATGAGTGCGGTAACTGAATGCTGAAGTTCCTGGGACAAAACTATAGTGCCAGTTCCATCGCTGCCGAAACTGGCTGCAGGTGATTTACGGTCTTCCCTGCGTCGTGCAGGCTCATCAGTGGGGCAGTCTTCAGTGTCCAAGTCATGATACTCTATTTCACCGTCATCATTCTCGAGCGCTTCTAGCTCTCGTGCAGACGTGGAAGTTAGCAGCTCCGTTCCTTTATGCTTCGACATCAGAGACATGTCGACATCGTGAAGTAACGACTGTAGACTTGGGTCCAGTGTCAGTGGTGGCTTCGGCTGAGAGGCGACATGTGCGCCCGCTGTGGAGGAAAATGCGGCGGCTCTTGCACGCGCCGAGCAAGATAGGACGCGCAACGAAGTATGCAGCATCCTAACCGCGAGCACGCTCAGGCAGACGCGAACTTTGTTGTGACAGGTGGCTTATGTAATTCACTGACCACTGATGCGCCAGACGTCGTCGGCGTTCTCCCCAAAGTATGTCTGGCTCAGACCTTGCACTGTCTCCAAAGCAGTCCCTCCATGCGGACGGAGAACCACCAAGCAAACGTGTCAGGTTAGATGACGACGCAGCCGTGTTGGACTCCAACAAGCGCAGCCACGCGCCCAGCAGCAAGGTCGACGGAAATACACCAACCGTTCCTGTGTCGGACGTTGAAGATGATCCGTACTCTTTAGATGCTACAGCCTCCGCATACGAGCACAAGGCATCGGACTTATACCTCGACACCGTACGCCACCACGCCTCCTCAACCCCTGATGCTCCCTCATATTCCTCGCAGATTAACAGAGCCCTGCTTGACTTTGATTTTGAGAAAGTATGCTCAGTCTCGACTTCCAATATTAATATATACGGCTGCCTTGTCTGCGGGAAGTATTTTCAAGGCCGTGGCCGCAATTCATATGCATATGCTCACTCCATCCACGATGACCACCATGTGTTCATCAATCTCGAGACAGCAAAGGTCAGCTTCACCCCTTGCACGTGTCACGGCGACTCAACCAGTAGATTGTCAGGTCTACGTACTCCCAGATGGTTATCTCGTATCCGACCCGTCGCTTGAAGATATCTCTTTCGTGTTGAGCCCCAAATTTACTAAAGCATCGTTGGCAAATCTTTCCGCGTCCCACCTTTTGAAACCCTGCTATGATCTCACAAACAAGCCCTATTTGCAAGGCTACGTTGGACTGAACAACGTCAAGCGTAACGATCATATGAACGTCATCATACACTCGCTTCTTCATGTTCCTCCGCTTCGGGACTACTTCCTCGTGTCAGATTCCACTGGAAAGGAGACGGAGCTTGTCAAAAGATTTGCAGCACTTGCCAAGAAAATATGGAATCCACGGCTTTTCAAGAGTCAAGTTAGCCCACACGAGTTCCTGCAGGAAGTTAACCGTACCAGCTCCGGAAAATTCTCGTTAGAAAAACAGGGAGACCCAATCGAATTCCTTGGCTGGCTCCTCAATCGCTTGCATATCGATCTAGGAGGTACGAAAAAGAAGAGTTCGAGTGAGTCCTAGTCGTGTCTGCAGAGTGTCGATAGTAATTTGCACAGGCGTAATCTTCTCGGCCTTCCAGGGAGAGCTTCGCGTAGAGACGCAGCAAGTCATCGTACGCCCTGACGAAGCCGGCAACGAAAAGCCGAAATTTGATATCGACAGAGGTTAGGACATTGAGATCGCGAGTCATACCCATACCGATCTATGATTTCCGCGCGTCAGACATCAAGTCGACGGTATCGCCGTTCCTTTTTCTAGCAGTCGATCTTCCGCCGCCACCCTTGTTTCAGGACGCAATCGAGAAAAACATTATCCCACAGGTTAGTATACATTCCGTGTTGGCCAAATATGATGGCGTCACTACGCAGGTAAAATCCTCATGTTGGACGCGCCTTCCCTGTCACTTATGGTCACGTCACAAAGGAATCAGCTGGTCAGCTAAGGCGATACAAGTGTCAGCGTCTCCCACGATATATTATTCTCCACTACAAGCGGTTTACCAAGAACATATTTGTTGAGGAAAAGAACCCCACCATCGTCACCTTCCCGCTCAGGGGTGTTGATTTTCGCGAATGTAAGCTCTGTCGACCTTTCACGCAACATCGCTAATCATCTCTCACTTTCGTACGGATCTTTGTCGATATCGTTCGTTGTAGACCTCGATGCGCCAACTTCGCATCCACCTACGGTCTACGATCTGATCGCTAATGTTACTCATGAATCCGTGGCAGGGACCACACGTGATAAGGAAAATACTGTCTGGAAGGTTCATCTCCGAGTCGGAGGTGGTGGTGGTGATGGCGAAAAGTGGCTGCAAATTCAAGACCTCATCGTCGAGGAGACTCGGAAGGAGATGATCTTTCTGGCTGAAACTGCCTTGCAGGTAAGGAACTCACCTCTGCAAGCGGGATCTTCTGTTGAACAACGTGCAACAGATATGGGAACGCCGTGACGCCATGGCCGGCAACATGAACGGGGAGACGAAAATGGATGTCGATCGGCGGTAACAAAGGTATGTGCGCGATCGCGCACAGAAGTGGAGATACCGGAAATTTGCTACGTTTATTAGGATCGAATCTGTAACTAGACCATTTGTGTGGAGTCGTGATGTAGCGATTCGCTCGGATAATGCACCTTTACACCCTCTTCAAAGGCCACATAACAAACATGACGCTTCAATTGCGAGATGCGGCAACGAGTCAGGCGGCTGAACACCAGCATCACAAACAAACCGCATCAATTCCACCTCGCATGCAGTAACTACAGCTGGTGTCCGCTATTTCCCGTCCTGAGGAGTGGTGTTAGGTTCCAGTCGCTCTATGGGTCTGGGTGCTCCTATTTCATCCCGCATTTGTCTGGGAACAAGATGAAATTAGTATGGTATCTGGAGGATAGGTCGAGTGCGCACCCTGTGGCAGTGTTCTCCTTGAAGAGTGGCCCGAAAATATAGACGCCCGAGACAACACCTATCATGGCGGCGCACCAAAAATAAGTTTTCGGGACAGTAGCTGGTTCGATGCAAGCCGTACCAAATATTCCAGCAAATAGATACGGTGTAAGACGTCGAGACATCGGCTGCGTGACTTGTAGATCCTTGCCTTCAATACTCAAGCTCAAGTCGAGGACGAGCAGTGTAGGCACAGCTTTGCGAAGTTCCTTATTTAGAAACTCCGCGATAATCACCGGAGAAACTGCCAGTGGCCATATAAATTTGAGATAACTACATATCGACTCGTAGAGATCAAGTTACGCCGAAACTCCTAACTCTTGACAGGCGGTTTTTGCTGCTTGCTCCTTTGCAATTCTGAGCTTGCCAGCGGCCCCACTTCCGAGCACCTGACCCCTAACTAAACAGAACACATTGTAGAGTCATTTCACCGTTTCAATGGCCCGACTGCATACCTCTGCACTCTGCATTCCATATTATGGCATTTGCTGGGCCATCACTGGATTCTCTCCAACTTAACAGGTGAAGTTCGCCACGTCCTTGCAGGTCTACATCGTTATGAGACAAACACGCACGCATAATGATCAATGAGATAAGCCCACGGTTATTGAGAGCTGTGACATATCCTGCAATTCTGTGAGTGTCTGTCTCAGTCAATGAAAGCAGTATTTGACCTACTTCCTTTAACCATACTGTGGAGGACAAATACCAAGATCGAGGAGAAAGAACGTTCTAACAATGGTGATGTATGGGACTGGGTGTCCTTCACGAGCCCTCTCTGCCGTCGTATTTAAGTCATTGTCGGGGAATGCAGACGTGGTTCCGCCACTTGGTAGTGGAACACCGGCTGATGGATGGGCCGTTGCCACGACACTGTTCTCTGAATCAGCAATATTAGAGAAAGCGCGCAGTGACACAAGGATGTCAGTCCCCCTTGATCGATAACTTACTTGAACGCCTCGTTTGAAAACCGGGACCTGCCAACGGACGCCCAGGGCTTAATAACAATCATTCGGCGAAACCACATTATGCTCCTTGGCAGGGCGTCAGAACCATGACGTCTATTGGTGAATTCTTTAAGACGGAGAAGAATGAGGGCCGATTTAACACAGATATTATCAATACAAACCTCCAACAGAGCCAACGAAACGTGTTAGGTGCTCCGTCAACCCCGGATAACATGTATGTGGGTAGGGATGATCGATGACCTTGCTGCGCCACCGGTTATGCCATGCAACCCATGCCGGGTCGTCAACTCGGTACTAGAAAGAGGTCGAGTGAATTGAACAAACAAAGACCAGATGAATGGTTTCTTGTGTCCTTTCATAGGAATGTCGTTCGGGGCCAATTCTAATGATGAGGCTGATCTCGATAGATCGGTTATGGCAAGGGTATCACGATAAACCATGCGGCACGAGGCAGACGTGTGCAGTAAATTGGAAGCGGCCTCAGCGACTGGGCTTGTTGACCCTTGCGACCTCCACAAATCGCATTGACCGCTACATAGGCGAGCCAGAACATGAAGGGATGAAGTGGGAAATGTATTCCGGTGACCATTGGCGTGGTGACGATGGATTAGATTCCAGCTCGTCCCGGTCTGAGCTGTATTCAGCGTTAAAGGGCCCGGACAGCTCCGCAACGGTGATCGAGGGCTCGGCAACTTGTCAAGTCACCTCGGTGATGATCTAGGGCTAGTCCGAAGAGCACCTGCGACGGATTTAGCAACGTGCTTCACCGCTGGGGCTCACTCTCGAGCCCACGCATAGAAGGGCTGAGGCTGGCAGGTAATAGCCGGACCTTGCACACAAGCTGTCTTAGATTCGGAATTCACGCGTGTCTATATTAGCACGCCATCTATCCTATATCAAATCATAGGCTAACGTCAGTCCTTTCGCAACCACATTTGACGACGCAATTACGCGTGAATAGATAACAGGTCTCCAGGACATGAGCTAGATGTAGTGCTACAGAGTGTGATGCAGGGTAACAGAGAGTTGTGGGATCTGGATGTGAGCGGAGGGGATGAGAAAGAATAAATAGTAGAGAACGCGGAATGATGGAAGTTAGTCAAGTCGCATTCCGACAAAGATACTAAGAGTGAATCGAAAATTTCAACCGCCCTCGCTCTCAGCCTCAAGTTTAAGCGCTTCTAGTGCGAGTGTCGCCGCTACACCACGTGCAAGGTGTTTGTGTGTCCCAACACCCACGCCATACTCCTTCCCGGAAACTACAAGAACATGTAAGGCAAAGCACAAGACATATGGGAGTTTTTCACTTTTGCATATGGATTTCCATTCCGGACTGTGCGTCGGACCGCTATCTGAGTCCTTCCAGCTGAGAGCGGCAGCCCGTCCTATGGACTGTAGGTCTGAATAGCAAGGTCGTCTTTTTAGATACGTCGTTCAGCTGGAGGATGCTTGGCCTACAATTATTTAGCGCAACGATGGGATCTTGGGCTAGGATAATGAACAAGGATGGACCCATCTAGAAGTCATGGAGAGTACGAACCACCAGACATTCCGTGTTGACTTGTAAGGCCCCATAGTGGAATGATGATTTTTATACTGTTGGACAGCGGAGGCACGAAGAAAATATTGACGACGGCGGTATTGCTTAAAGGCAATGCCAAACGGAGTTAAACGGTTCTGTAGGCGTGCGCTCTCCATGATCGCGGCGCTGCCATTAAGCTTGGGGAATAACATACGAAATAACCAAGCTGCATGAAAAAGGGCGCGCCCTCTACACGCAATATCGATCAAACTGTTGGTGCGAAGAAGCGAGAAAGAGAAGGAGCCACGAGGACTTAATGTCGGATATCTGCGTTGGATCGCTCCAAGCACGGTCAAAGATACGGTCCAGAGAAGGGCTTGGAAATGCCGGGCGGCGCTCCAGCACTTCTCCGCAACTCGGGGAGTACCGTCTGTTTGAAAGAGTCCTCTTCCTGGGACGTACTCATCTAGATTAGCTAAGGAGAAAGAGAGGAGATGGAGAAAATTACATGCTTGCAGAAACGCTCCCGAACCTTTATTTCCTCCTGTAAGATGAGCCAAGAACAGCTGGCCGGAGATCTGGTTCAGCTAGAGACGAGGCAGTGTCGTTTTGAGGGACATGCGGCCTATGATATATGTGGGCATGAGCTACCCTCGCTTGTAGTCTGGTTAAGTGCCAGTCAGTGGTTGCGCGAACATGTGGAATGCGCGTTGAACGTCCGGAACGGGGTCTGCCAAGGAGCGTGGCGGTATGAAGTGACAATATTTCGGAGAACCTGAACGAATAACCGGCGGTGAGGCTATCACGACCCGTCGGGTAACCGAGGCGATTTGCAAGCGTTAGTGTTGCCTAGGTGCGGTCGAGCCGTCCGGGTTGGCGGGGACTCGGGGCGAACACTACGCACAAATGATTACGTAAAAGAGTCAGCAGGTTGAGCACTACTAGTAACTTCGTCAATCGCGGTAACAAGTTATCGTACGGTTCAGTGCAGTTCGGCAAGTGTGAAGGTGCGGACTCATTAACTCATCTTTACTAGCGTATTTTGATGATGACTTTGGATTTAGTGGCCTATTTACCCGCCGCACGCAGCCTGCCAGTGTGGAGCCGTGAGGGAATTCGCCACCAATGTAGTCAGTGAAAATCGGCTCGTCCTTCCACTGGCTTCAGCGAGTTGTTGCAATTCGAGTAGCCATGAATGTCTCGTTGCCTCGAACCCCTCTTTGCGGCGGTTTCATATCCTTCTACAGCTTGGCGGTTCCAGTGCCAGCGCCCAAGGTGAAATGAAAGTTAATTTGCGTTCTTCTTTGGACCTTCTTTCGGTGTCATTACGGTGACGCAAGAATCCGGCTTCCGGAAAGAAAATGATTGCGCTGCGTGCTGAAAAACATGGTTCGCCATCTCTGGGTTGCCAACCTGTGGATTTTTCATCCTATTCATGCAGCAAATGTCTGCACAGCCGGGCCTACATAATATAAGAAGGGGGGTGTAACTTGTGAGACTCATCACCCTTAATTTGATTTCCTTGCCTAGAAGGCAGTTATATCACTCACGATAATAGAATGGAACGCGTCACGCGTAAGTAGGAACGCCATGGGTCATCCAATTATTTATTCACGAAAGAGACGCTTGCAGACTACCGTCAGATCTTGAACAACTATCTACAAAGAGTCTACAGGGGTGACCCACGCTCCCACTTAAGTTGGGACACATCGCATCAGGGCCCCGATAACCAGCCCACTTGGCGAGCGATTGCATACCGTGCGCCCAAACCTTTGATTACTCCTCCCCGTAACCGACGCTTTTTTACACGCAGTTGATGAGATTGAGTGGGGTCGTGGGGAGGGACGTTCGCGCGGTTCAGCTATGGAGGCCGCTGCTGAGGGTGTCCTGACTGCTCTGCGAGCACGGGCACAGGGAACTTGAAGTCTAGGCCTGTACAATCGCCTCGTTACCACCCGTTTCTATGATCCCATATTTTGAGAAATATTATGCCCCTTCAAATATCAGTGCCTTGAGTTTCTGCGGCTTCGTTTCTGATCGGAAGTTGGTGTAGCAGTACAATTGTCAGGCCTCAGGTCTTCAGGGGTAATACCGTGTATGGAAACGGAACCCAAAACAGTCAGCGAGATCATCCACTTTTTTTGCAAACCCGAACTCTGGCCTAGGAATCGTTCTTTCGACTCCAGCACGCGGCTCCTATCCTTCTTTCCCTCCCGCGGAATGTGGGTATCTTCAGTCATGGTGTCGACCGCATTAGCTGCTGCGCATAGCTGCGACTTGGGCCTGCTACAATAAGAGGAACTTCGACCACGAAACAGGAATGTCACTTCTGACGACATTAACGGACATGCATAGACTTCACGAAACCGGTCAGACTCGTTACTGTCATCTTGTTTGAATGTTGAAGGTTGGCTGCTGCCATTAACTATACGGCATGTCGTGATATCTTGCGGGGCGGTCAGCATGCTGTGCAGTCGTCCGAATCGATAAACTATGGGGGTCGCTCGCCTCCCTGTGTCCCTATGAAACTCCTGCGGCAAGAAAAACGGGACCAATACTTGACGAACGGAGTCATGACGCCCACGGACTTCGGAGGTTGCTAACACCGTGATACATATTATTCTCACACACAGCATGGCAGGGTGAGTCAGGTCGGCGGGCAAAGTATGGCGTTTCGTCCACCTACAGTAATTGCGGTTGATGTTAACACCGATGGCAATTTCGAAAGATCTCGCTACAGCTACCAAGGATCTCCACTCTCCGAACACGGATGCTACGACGTATATGCATTGCATACAGCTACGGTATTCGACTCGGACCCCAACCCGCACCGGTGCAGTCTTTGGGATACTCTGTCAAACATCTCGTCATCTCTTGACTCGAAATGACGCAGCCTGACTTCCTGTGTATCCTCGGTTTAAAAGCCCACCAGCACTGGAAATGGGATTCTCTTCAGTGGGTCCTAGATATCCTACCAGATCTCTTCTGAACGATCACAAGAACTGCTACCTTTATGGAGCGTAAGTACTCACTGACACCATTTCCAGAGCCGAGGATTACTGACGGTGTCATAGGCGCACGAAGTGACTGGCGGATGTACCTAAACAACTATCTCCAAGGCCGATATGGACATACACGACATCTTTCTTGGTCGTACACGCAGTCTGGGCCATCCCACGACACCCGATGGTTAGCGATTGCATACTGTAAGTCATGCTGGTTAGTGTCCTCTTACCTAAACACTGATTAACAAACCTCTAGTCAATGGAATTGAACATGGGCGGGGCGTAGCCCGTGACAGGGGAACTGCTATGGAAATGGCTGCTGAAACCACTTTTCGCGCCCTGACATCCCATTACAATTGATTTACCCTATGTGAGGGTGTGATCTTGCGCACTGCTTTTTATGAAGTGGCCCCTAACGTACGCCTCCAGGTGGTTGTCGCCTGTCGAGAATGAATGTTGAACAAGGAGCTCTGGCCAACATGGCCGTGCATAACCGCGACTTGTACAGCTGTCTGTTGTTGAGCATTATTTATGTCCTGGAGATATTAAATTGTAGCTACGGTGTCCTACTCTCACTCAATATAAGGCCCCCAAAGCCGGTCGGATTTAACGTTTGGTGGTTCGGCCCCGCGCCCGGAAGCCTAGGAAACCAAGGTTGGTACTAGCCGAATGAGTCACTGAAGTGCCATTGTGAGAACTTGAAGGAAGCATGGAGAATGTGCGCTTGACCCGACGCTGCAAGTCTAAGTCACTGTGGAATGGGTTACTTAATGACACGGAGACGTAAATACCTAAGATTATAACAGACCGCCTATCATTCCTTTTTGAAGTATTGTGGGTAGGCCGCTGAGGCCATGGGCCCTGAGAGTTCTTTAATTAGGCCAGCGTGCGCGATCACTGGCAACGGCAGAAGGTTTTCAGTCTTTCTTCGGACGACCTCGGGGACTTGAACGCGGCAGCAAGGAGTATCCGAAGCCCCGTGAATCCTACTACTGGCGGGGGGTCGGAGACTGCAGGGATTAGACTGACCATCTCAGCGCGCGTCTAGTGCTTTAAGGTAACTTGAAACGTGGCATTTATCTATCCCATCAGGCTCGAGCTGGGTGAATATTGATCGTGCACTAACGTCACCCCGCGCCATGCTCGTCAGAACCATGCCAACCGTGACGCGTTGGCCTTGAACTTCAAGGTGCGCAACCAGTTGTTGATCATATCTCAAGGAGAACACTACCTACGCGTGTATACTCTTTTGTTCCTGGCCACAGGGTTGAAGAGTAAACGTGCGGCTCTAAGCCTGCGATAAATGGTGCCGTGGCATGCCATGATTGGCATACGGTTTCACCAAACGTAAGTGCCTTTCACTCGTGACGACGTTTTTCCGCAGAGAGCCCCAGGGCCAGGAACACCAGTCCAGGCCCAACAGCTTATAGGAGTTACAATTACGTTCACCATCACTCGCATGCACATGTATGCTTTTCCGGTGGGTGTTCAAGTCTGGAGACTCGGGCGCTGGTGCTAATATTCTAGGGGTTGGGCGTTTAGATTTTTTGGCAATGCACGCTGACGACTGGATTTATCATGTATGTATATCTGGCTCTGGATTAACTTGCGACGAGGGAGGCTCCTGTCCCTCATCGTGTCCCGGATCTTAGATCGGCGTTGCCCAGACGGTGCCTCTCATGGGCGCTGATATTGCTGAAAGGAGGCTGTGTTAGTCAGATGTCGTACTGAGTCCTCGGGTGATAAAGACTAAGGAACCAAGCGAAAACCCGTTTGCTTCCAATCCTCTCTCAATTCCTCTTGATTCTTCCACAATGGGTGTGCTTCTACTCGTCCGCCAAGGTGTTCTGGGTGAGTAATTCCAATCTGAAAGCCATGTCTTACTGATGCACGGTCCAGGAGTGACGGCGATTTTCTCTGTTATTGAACTGGCCCTCGCCGCCCATTTGATATCAGAGTCACAACAATACTTCAATCTTACACTTACTTACTGTGCCCTTGGCGTTGCTGTCTCGGTGATATCTCTGGTGACTCTACCCGTCATGTCAGCGGCCATTGCCAGCTGCTCTTCCCGAAAGCTGATCACTCCACCCAGGCTTATTGTCGATTTATTTCGGCGTGGCGCCTTTACGTCCATGATCGTCGTCGAACTGGCCTGGCTGTGTAAGGCGACATGCATTGTCATGCAAAATCGATGCTTATGACGTTGCAGTCACTCTCTGTATCCTGTGGGTGGCTGCTGCGGGTCAAACGGTCTCTGACTACAATCGCTACTTCCCTTTTGGGTGTGACACATTGAACTGTAGGATTTCATTCCACGCACTCGTACTCTCCTTGACTGCGGTTCTAGCGATTTACAATGGGGCGTGCCAACAGACCCAAGCGCTCCAAGCCTTTTCTTTCCTGAATTTTGTCATAAGTGAGTCGGATTCCCCACCTACTACGTGCTCTGAAGTTGTCGGTCAAGTTCTAGTATACGTTATCCTCCTGTTGGTCATGGCCGGGATCGCTGCGACGAAGGGCCAGGGTGTCTGGCTGTCGTCCGTCAAGGAAGCTTTTGGTCCTTCGGCTGACCCAGTGCAATATCCGATGTCACAGCACAGGGCCTCGGCGGCGCCGCAACCACAAGCCGTGCAGACCCCTGCGGAGGCACAGAAGAGTATTGAACACTCACAGCCTGGCGGCGTGGTGTGATCACGTCATGTGTTGCAAAGGGAGAAGGAATATCGAATTCGCGTTGGCTGAGTAGCTTAGTACATAGCGTAACTTGTTTGTAGCGACCTGTTCATACATGTTGTGATTCGGCACGTGCGCCACCGTCGGAGTTTCGGGGATAGCCGGTGCTGTTGTCGCGGTGTGCAGGGTCGACATTTCTCAGTTTGAGTGGAATTTGGTTATTCAGCCTGCGTCGTCGTTCTCGTTGTTCTCGTCGTCGTCGTCGCCGTCGCTGTTGCCGGTGGTATCCAAACCTGACCCCGCTGCCACCTTCTCCGCACTCCTTTGCACACCGCCTGACGCCTTCTCACGCTCCTCCACTAATCTATCCTTGTTTCGCAACACTGGTGGGCAAATTTTCTCTCCACGCACCTCCAACAACCCTAACAGCCCCGGCGTCGTCCTCGTCTTCAGACTTGATTCGCTACAATGGCCCAACCACAGGGTGACATACAGGAACGGATTGCCGCGGCACGTCGTGAAGCAGAAGTCTTGAAGGAGAAAATCCGTGCGAGCAGAGAGGCTTCCGCCGACACTAGCTGTACGTGTCTCCCTCGTCCTCGGGAATCCACACGAATGACCTCGGTCGCATTTAGTGCGCGCGATGGCCGCCGAGGTCGACACTCTTCCCCGGATTGTTATGCGACCTCGACGTGCGCTCAAGGGACACCTCGCAAAGATTTATGCTATGCATTGGGCCGCAGATCGAAGACATCTCGTCTCGGCATCTCAGGATGGCAAGCTTATCGTTTGGGACGCCTATACCACCAACAAGGTTCACGCAATTCCGCTTCGTTCGAGTTGGGTCATGACTTGTGCATACTCGCCATCTGGAAATTTTGTCGCCTGTGGTGGTCTAGACAACATCTGTTCCATTTACAATCTCAACAGTCGTGAAGCCAATGGCGTCAGAGGCGCCCGCGAACTGAGTGCCCATTCCGGCTACCTTAGCTGCTGTAGGTTTATCAATGACCGACAAATAGTCACTAGCTCTGGTGACATGACCTGCATGCTTTGGGATATTGAAGCGGGCGTACGAGTCGTCGAATTCAGTGACCACACTGGTGATGTCATGAGGTGATTCTCTTTCGATACCGTGTACCCCGTCTCATCTCATGATCTCAGTCTATCGCTTGGTCCCAACCAAAACGTTTTCGTCTCTGGTGCCTGCGATGCTACCGCGAAGCTTTGGGATATACGTAGTGGCCGCGCTACACAAACTTTCACTGGTCACGAGTCTGATATTAACGCCGTTCAGTGCGCATAGCCATTCTCGTTCCCGTCCATCTCTAAATTTCGTTTACCAGATTTTTCCCCAACGGTGATGCCTTTGCCACGGGTTCTGATGATGCTTCCTGCCGGCTGTTCGACATTCGAGCGGACCGCGAATTGAATAGCTTCACTCATGACAACATCCTTTGCGGAATCACTTCCGTCGCATTTTCGATCTCTGGTCGTATTCTTTTCGGAGGTTATGATGATTGGACTTGCAATGTCTGGGACACGCTCAGAGGCGAGCGTGTGGGAGTTTTGACCGGTCATGAGAACCGGGTCAGTTGTCTGGGTGTGTCAGTCGATGGCATGGCCCTCTGCACAGGCAGTTGGGATAGCACACTTCGGGTGAGCGACCCGGGACATACTCCAATAGGTGATCCTGATTGAATTTTCGTTTCCAGGTCTGGGCATGATGAAAATGGACTGACAATTCTTGTTCTTCTACGACGCTCCCTCTCCGTTTCTATTTAGTCCCCGGTTCTGTCCCCACTATCCGTCGTCGACATCGTTGCCTTATCTCACCCGCTTGCGTTTCCCTTTCAACGCTCGCCTCGAGTCAATCCTTAACTGGTCGATTGCAAGTCTTTTTCGTAGGCATGCACCTTTCGCCGCTTTGGTATATATATTGCCTCCTTACGAGCCATCTTCCGTTGCCCAATTTCTACCTCTGATGTTTGTTCTACTTGCTACCACCACTGTGCATATTCCGTCGAGATTCAATTCACTTCTCTTTCTATCTCAATTATGGTGGTCAGCATGATTCAGGCTCAGTCTACTAGGGTATTGCAAGGTCCAGTGTTAGGTAGAACTTCAAAGAGGAACAATTCGCCACGGCCGTTGCACTGAATCAGGGAGCTCGGTTATTCAACACCGTCTACTTGAGTAACTCAATAAGGCTTTCTTGACCACCAACTAACGACTCAACGTGTCGCATCCATGTCCCAGGCTGACTCGGATGATCGAGCTGCGAAGGCTGCAAGAGCCAAGGCGATGGTACGCGTCTGGCGATGATACCCTTGCTCTCTGTTTAAGCTCACCTCGGTACATAGCTCAAGAAGCGACAGCAGCAGAAGACTGCTGGGGTCGCAGGTTTTCGTAGCACCTCATTAGCCAGCCCTCCACCGTCTCGGTCTTATACCCCCGCTCTTGCAGAGCCCACGAGACCAGCAGAGGAAGGAAAGCACGAGCGGGACATAAATGACCTGTAAGTTCCCGGAGCATGGCGTTTTTTGTCGTCTCTGAACGCGATATTGTTTGCATAGATTCAGCCCCAACGAAACAGACACGAATTGGATCGAGTCGTTGCCCAGGGCTGCGGTTCCTGACGCCAGTGCCATCGTGCAACCTCAACCGCACCCCCGGCGTGCTTCGCTCAGGTCGCCACCCCCGCCAGAGCGCGTGGGTACACCAGCTTCCGTGACAACGCATCAGGTTAACCAGCAGTCTCTCGGCGATCTTCATAATCAGCTAGCAGAGCAACGTCAGGCCATAGCCTCCCTGCAGACTGAGAATTCTACTCTGCAGACTTCTCTGGCACACTTGGACGAAATTCAGGCAGGTGAGCTTACGCGTTCCGCTTCTGAACGCGCTTCTAACCGAGTGTGGAGCAGATGATCGGGAGAAGGTCGCAGCCCTTCGGGAGGAACGGATTCGCTGCAAAGCTCTTCAAGACGAGCTTGCACGAGCAAGAGAATCCCATGCAGCTACCACTCATCGCCTCGAGGAGCTCTCCCGTGAAAAGTCGTGGTTAGAGGATCAGCACAACGCAGCTCAGAACAAGATTGACAACTTGCAAACCACTCACCTCGAGCTTAACCAGAGACTGCGTGACGCAGACAAACATGTCCATTCTATACAGTCGGGTATGCCCCAATTTCTCGCAAAGACAAGACTTCATCGTGACTCAATGACAGACATCAAGCGTATGACCTCGGACTTGGGATCAGCGCAACAAGAAGTTCACAGCTCTCGGGCTCACTCGTCAAAGGTTGAACGGGAACTCTCTGCAGCTTGTGGTCAGATGGAGGAACTACGCGCGAGTGCTGTTGCGGACTCTCAACGATGGAAAGAACAGGATCAGATTCGCCAACAGACCATTTCTCTTCTGGTCTCCGAGAAGGCTTCTTTGACAGCCTCAGTTGAGCGGCTAGAAGAGGTTGAGCTAGGTACCGTCACTTCCGGTGTAACGTGGACATGGCTCAAGTTGTTATCCCTTAGAACTGCAGGAGAAGGAAAGGTTGTTCCTTGCTGAGCAGGAAAAGGCTGCCCAGTTAACCAAAAAGTTCCAAGGACTCGAACTCAATGCTGCGAGGCAGGGAAATGAACTTGAAGAGACCCTTTCTCGCGAGAAGGAGCTGCTAGAACGTGTCAGAGACCAGGTGGGTGTTCTACTTTTCGGGCTAGGGCGATCCTTATGCGCGTGGTGCAGGAGCGCGAAATTCAACTCAGGAAAGCCGAGCTTGAGGAAGTACAGGCAGCTTCCAGTCAGCATCAGCAACGTGTCCGCGAGCTGGAGGAGCAGATTGAGAGCGACGACAGAGCGGACAAACTGGAAGTCTCGCTGAAGAACACCCAAGATCGTGCAGAAGAACTCGAGTTCCAACTCAACAAAATACAACAGGTTCGCCCTCGAGTAATTCGTTCTCATGCCATACTGATACTGCGCTCTCTAGTCGCATGCGACGATCAAGGGCGAGAAAGACAACTTAGAGGCACAGCTTCGCCTGAAAACGGAGGGCGAGGCAGACTGGAGGGCCCGGCATTCCACCCTTGAAGCCGACCATACTGCGCTACAAGGACATCTTCAGTCCGCCAACAGTCGTCGTGACGTTCTACTGGAAGAGCGTGCCTCGTTACAGTCGCAAGTGGAATTCAACCAAGGTGCCGTCAAGCAGCTTCAGCAGAAACTTGCGGAACTCGCTTCCGAAGTTACCTCCAGCGACAGGACGCTCCAGAACGTCCAAGGAGAACTACGTGCTACTCTTCGCCGCGCGGAAGAATCAGAAAAGACGCAGCAAGACCTACAGGCCGAAGGGACGAGGCTCATGCAGTCTTTGGAAGACATGAGACCCAAGATCGTCGAGTTGACCTCTGTCAAACTGGAGTTGACGGAGCAGACTGAGAGGCTGGAGCACGAAAAGAGGTCTCGCGATACTCTCATCACCAAGCTCGAGATGGCTCTTAACGAAGGGACGGAACGGGAGGCAGAGGCGGCCAAGCTACGCAAAGAGTCAGACGCGCTTCGAGAGAAGGACAACCTTTCACTGCAGCAAACCGTCGCGGAACTACAACGGGGCTATTCCTTACTCGAAGCCGAGCTCCAGTCGGCACAAGCAGCTGTAAAGACCCTGGAAACCGAGCGAACACGAATGCGGCAGACAGAAGTGCGACGAGCGGATCTCAGCGACCGGATGAGCGCAGAAGCACAGCGCCGAGAAGAGGAAATCTCCCAATTGGAATCCGCCCTAGCTTCCTCACGCAAGAACGAAGCAGAACAAAGCCATTTCATCAATCACTACCGGACAGAGATCGAGGCACTCCAGAGCGAGTTGGTGGCCAAGGAAGAAGAGCTGGAGAGCGCGCAAAAGACGCCCATCACGGACAACGGTCTCCGGTCGTTGGACGACGAGATGCTGGGCGCCGTGAAGCAACAGCACGCGATGGAGCTCTCGTCTGCCCAGTCTCAGATTCGGGCGCTGGAGACGGCGGTATTCGAGGCGCAGGACAAGGCACATAGGTTACAACGACAAATCCATATTCTGGAGGACCAGCTCGCCTCGCGCTCTGTTTCGAGGGCGACGTCAAGACCCTTTTCTCCCGGCGCACGACCGCCCAGTCGGTCGAGCAACGACTTGCGTCGTGGATCGCTGACTTCCAAGTCGAGTGGTCTCGTGCCGCCCACTCGGTCCGTCTTCGACGTCGGACTCTCGCCGGAAACGCGTCACAAGCGTCAAGTTAGCTTGAGCATGCTGAAAGCCAGGATCGAAAGCGAAAGGGCCACTCATGGGCACACCCCACCTCCGAGAGGTCTCTCCCCCGTCCCAGATTCGTTGTCTGACGGAGAAGTTCATGCGCATCGACCTCAGTTCATGGACGAGTCGCACATCTTTTGGTGTCACTCATGTCGTGGAGAATTAGTTATCTTGTAACGCCTTACTTTTTGCACCCGCCCACTACCCTGATCGATACTAACTGGAATCCATTAATACGAATATACGGATATACGACTCGTCCAAAGCCAGGATGACTGGTAGTGACTACATGATGAAAGACATACAAGACAAAGAAAATGAAATATCATGAAGTACCAAAGGGGTCTTTCATCGACCGGAGGCTCCTTACCCGGTGCATCAACACCTAAGTGTTGCGCGTGAGCTTCTCAAGATAGAATAGCGACGCGGAAAGGGATGTGCTTACCTCGGCCTCCTGAGGCTGCAGAGTACCCCGCTTGCTCTCCTCCTCAACACCTTTCTCGATGCTCTCCAGGACATCGTGAATAAGCACGCAATAGTCGACGCCGAAAAAGTTGGTCAGTTTGGCTGCCTGGCGTCGCCGAATCTGGAACCGGGATGTCATGGGAGAGGCGTAATACTCGGACGAAAGCGATGTCATGGACGCGTTCGACGGTAGCGAGTGACGTCGTTCCGATCTCACAGATGTTGCGCTTGACAGACGGCGAGGGTTGACTGGCGCTTCCTCTTCCGAAGGGCAATCATCGGCTTCACCGTGGAGGAAACGATGAAGTTCGAGAAGAGACTGGCGGTCGTCCTGAAACGAGGATGAGTGCACACATACGCGAACACAGACTACGATCACGTACTCGGTCGATGATATCCACCAAGGAATTCAAAGAGTGCTGATAGTTGAGGTAAACGGTAGATTGAGCCAAGACTTGTTGGTATCCTGGCGATTCGGCAAACGAATCAGCGAACGACTGCGTGGACGATGAAGGGCTGGATTGGGGAGTGTCTTCTCTCCAGGGAAGCAAACATCTCGAAGAATCCGATGGGCCCGGTCGATAGAGTGTCTTACCCATGTACGCGGATTGGTTCGGGTTGCGGGAAGTGGAAGGAATATCGAGAGTCAAAACAAAAGGATTAGGATCGGCGGGAGAGGTCGGTTGAGAAAGCGCTGGGGTGCGGCGAGTATGGAAAAGCATCTGGGGTGGCGTAGTACCGAACACCTGTAGATCGGGTCAACAGCGTCGAGTGTACGAGCAGAGGGATAGACCAACCCTTTCCATCTTCTGCGCCCGGCGGACATTGAGAGCCTTTTCCCTTTCGTCCAACTCCTCTTTGCCACGGTCGAAATCGTTCTGGCGTGCATTCTTGTTTCCGCGAAGCCGATAGTCACGATCAGGTTCTTCGACGGGCGCAGGAGGGGGGAGAGGAGGACCAAATACACTTCCGTTAACAGCCTCTGGGGGGACACGCGAGCCAAGGAAACGATGCAACCTCGCCAACTTTTCTCGCTTCTGTCGCTTTTCGATCTCGGCTCGTGCCTCGGGATCGAGCGACTCGACGAATGAAGGCGTGGAATTGCTGTGGTGTAGACGGTGGTGCTTATTCTGATGCAAACTGAAACAACTGAGCTCCGACACGTCGTCATCACGGACATCCTCTGACAGATCGATAAACGATCTCGTAGAAGCAGCGTCCGGCGAGTCCAAGGGCTTGCGCGGGCGACGACGGCTCTTTGAGGGCGTCCCGTTCCGTTCGTCATCCATATACAACGTAAAGTTCGTTGCCAGAGGCGTCGAGTGTCTGCGGCCATCCGGAGCCCAGACTTCCTGCGACTCCCATGGCGTCGAAGGCTCTGTCTTCATGCCGGGCGTCTTCACAGAAACCGATACTGACACAGCATGCCGGTGACTTTTCTGCTTGGTGAGCAAGGCTGCCAGCGCTGGCGGGTGCAACTTTTTTGACACACGCGGTTCTTCCGCGTCGGTGACCGGGTCCTCCACGCCTGGTATCCTGCCGAAGACGCGCGCGAGTTTGCGGTTCCGTCGGATACGGTCTGCTCGCTCGTTTGCGTTGAGTGAGTTCGTCGTAGGGGGAAGGGGGGATATTGGCGCGTGGACAAGATAGGGCGACGTAGACTTGGAACGACTTTTCGACTTGAGCATCCTACCACGCTCGCGAGCTAATCCAGACAACCTCGGAAGAGGTGGCTCGCCGGTAGTTTCATGTGGGAGACTGGGCGGTGGTGCAAACTCGAGGGGAGAGTAGGGAGAAGGCGGGTCTGATAGCGGCTGTAACCGCGCAGGAGCATGTTCACTGAAAGGACTAGGTGGAGCGAAGATCATCGTCGAGAGTGTGACGGGAGAAGAAGTGACCGAGCCTGCATACGTTGGAGAGGGCTGTTGCACAGCGAGGGACGTGGGGCTCGGGGGAGCAAATCTCATGCTCGGAAGAGACCCCGATGAAAGATTATCATGCGACATAGAATAGAGACTGGGGGAAGGAATGCTGATCGGTGGAGGTTGGCGACGACATGGAGAGGTTTCCTGAGGGCCATCCTGAATGTTAGTCGGATTCCTTTCGTCGAACGTAGATGGAGAAAAGAAATCGATGAAGGATAAGTAGTCGCTGCCGGCGACATCGTCAGCGGACCGAGGTCGTTGTGACGAGCTACTAGACATGAAGATAGAAGGTAAAGACAGGCGGGGTAGAAGATAGGCTGCAGGCGGGGGGCCGTGAGGTAGACTGTTGGCTGGACCTGAATCGAAGCGGGCTGAATGAGAAGAGGCTTCAGACGGTTCGCCGTGTGATCCTTGCTGTAGGGCGTGAGGATACGAGGACCCTGGCTTTGATGACAACTGTCGCGATGGATGAGAGTCAACCCGACATCAAGAAGCAGCGCACGTACGGAGACGGTGGCTGTATCTATATCACCAAACCTGGAGGCAGGTCTAGGGACGGACTGGGTGGGTGCAACAGGAACCTGCCGCATTTGTCTATCTATAAAATTTGCGGCAGTCAGTCAGCCAAGCCATTTGGTAGCCAACGTGATCGGGCGTTACCCTGCACTGCATCGAGGTCGGGAGAGCCGGTACGGTCGTTGCGACGATCAGAGTCGCGCTTGACGCCATTGGCGGAACTGGAGAAGAGGCTGAGAGAATCGCGACCCATCGAAAGGATTTTTTCGACCTTGTGGAGCGGGTTGGACGGACGGTGAGACGGGTCTGACGTGCTTGGGCGTCCGCGCGTCTCAGCGGAAGATCGCGGTGGCTCGCTTGGGAGAGACCTGTCGGCTTGTTTCGGTGTCGGAGCTTCGTCTGCCAAGGCTGTGTGTGGGCATCAACAATTGAGGAGTATCACGGCCCGCGAAATCACGAGGCGTACCGTCCATGTCGGGTGTATTAATGGGCTCCAAGACGGGGGCAGGATTCAAGTAAGGATTCGGGGTTACAGGTCGGGAGGAGACGCCAGACGTCGATTGGCCCGCAGCGCTGGTACCATCTGGAGGGGACGTCGTACCTGAGAGCGCATCAGGCCACAAGTCGGAACCGACAACGGTGCTCCTGCTACGCTGCCCTTCCCTGCTCCGCATGATCGGAACCGGCTCGTGCCCAGCCTTTCGACCGCCGTTGGCCTTGCGCGGCGGGGGCAGGGGGAGGCTGATGGGGAACTCTGAGGAGGGCGAGCTATAAGACCAGCTGGTGGGCGAGCTGCTGTTGCGACGCGTGAGCTCGTCATGCTGGAGCAAAGCCTCGAGGTTTGGGGAGATCTGGAGATTGTGGCCTGGCTTTGGAATGGCGACGGGACGAGGACGAGGGGCGGGCGAGGCGGGACGTGGAGGTGTCGCAGCCATCCGATGAGAGCTGTCAGGACGAGAGAGTCTGTCGTGCACAGGAAAAAAACCAACTGGCAGGGAGGGTCGCGTAATCTGAATACCTGTGCGGCGTGTTCACTAGCCATGTCTTGAACCCCTCTGAAGACTCGTCCACTCAACCCTCCGAATCGAACTTAGACTACATCTGAATCCACCCTCGAATCCGGTCCCGAGGACCAGCTCAATCGGGCACGTCGCCCAATCCCAATCCCAAGTCCACCAGACCTTGACGACCACACGTATCCTTGACGACCGTCCCTCCACGACATCACGTGTGTTCGACATGATGAATTGCAATAAAACTAGTACACTACATCTGAGATATAAAGACTGAGATTCCACGTCACGCTGGATTTCTCCGGGGCGGCAAAGGAGGTTTGCTGCCCAGGCTGATGACCGGCCCTGCGGTCGACGTCGTTGCCAAAGGCTGCGTCGACTCTCCATCTCTTGACATGCTCATTTCACTCGACAACCTTCGTATTTCGTCCCTGGATGCGATCGTCTTGAGTGCTTCCGACGCCGCCGAGACGGACGAGACCACGAGGGGGTCATCCACGGTTTCCGCTGCATGTCTCACCGCGACAGAAGAAATAGTCCGAGGAGGTAACGGGGGTGGAACGGTGCGAGGAGGTGGAATCACTTCGGGTGTGAGAGACAGCGGTGCCACATCATGGTTCCGATCATTTGTATCAGGTGAGGCGGAAGGCGATGGTTGTGCTTCATGACTTTGCTGCCCTGTCAGAATGGGGCTCTTCCACAGACGATACATGCTCTGAATCGCTGCAGCCTTGGGCTTGTTTTCGGGAGAAGGCGAAACGGGTGCCTCGTTTCCCATGGACATCACTTCGCCCTTGTGACTCGCATGGATCCCTGGGATCGTCATCGTGCGTCCTTGCGAGGGCTGGGTGTGTATTAACGATGGCGTAGAGTTCTCCGCCACTTCTGTGGGATCGCGGTCTTTGAAAGGGTCGTTCGACACGTTGTCGCCCAACGAGCGTGATAAGCCCGGAGAAGTCGACCCGCTCGAATACGAAGTCACGCGACTACCCGACAAGCTGGGCGACCTCCCCTTTTCTTTGCCGTTTCCTTCAGGAATCGGGACGGGAGATGACACTCCGTTGAGCCTTTCCGACTGTTCGCGTTCTCTTCGCTCCATGACCGCCGCACGCATGTCCGCATAGCTCTGGCGGCCGTGTGAGCTCTCGGTCCGCGGACGGTGATCGGATAGGCCCACATCAGGAAAGTCGTCCGGAGACGGGCTCCCGGCAACGTCCTTCTTCAGCCCCCAGACGCCCCATTTCCGCATGGCCTCTTTGGCGGTATTGCTGAGTGCTTGTTTGTCCCCCGCCTTCGACTTGAGCGCGGACAAGAACGAGTTCGGGGTGGATGGCCCAAGGGAATGGCGGGGGTTCTTGGACGCCACACTGGTGTCGGAGAGGTAGTTGGAGGACTCGTCACCGCCTACTGAAGAAGAAATCGAGTGGGCTCGTGACGATCTTGAGCCTGTATGTGAATGTGCAGACGAGGGACGCGGAGAGAGATGTTCTCGTTCATCGTCCGAAACGTCCAAAGGTTGCATGACGGGGGTATGAGGGGGAGGAGTAAGACTGTCATTCAATCCTGCATTTCGTTCGTTCCTGCCACGCACGACTTCTTCTATTTCCTTTTCATGTTCACGATCGGGTTCAGTGTCCATACCATAAGAGAACCAAGAGCGCCGCCTAGCTGTTGTGGATGAGGACGTGGTCACAGAGCGAACGATAGGTATGCTGTCCAGCGGTGGTGTCTCTCTCGCTAGCTCCTGTTCTGTCTGAGCGCGCAAGAGGGTAGACGGCCCCGCCTCTTCCGACGGCTGGGAGCTCACTAAGGGAGTGGACAACTTGGTGGCCACCTCTGGCGCTGCCACTGCCACTGGTTTGTCCGAGCGAACGGCATCAGCCCATATTCCACCACGATGCTCATACTCGAAGCTGTCAAAGAAACTGATGTCGTCCATGTGGGGCAGCACCACAGAGTCGATGATCTGTCCAATGTTCAGAGTCCACGGAAGAAGAGCCTCGCAGGTGTTCACTTACGATCTCCTCGATCTTTGCCTCGATGGTGTTCAAGATCATGCTCCAAGTAATCTGCCGGTCGCTCACGATAGGCTCGACGTTGATCACCACGCGTGGCGGCTTCGTGAAGGCATACCATATGCGACTACTAGGAGGACGCTTCACCTTGACGAGAAGGTTGCCCTCGAGCTCGCGCAGTACCACGGCCAAGACGAGTTTGACGGTATACGATTTGAAGCGTGCTCCAAGGTTGATCACGGCAGTGGCCTCAACCGTGGCACGAATCTCGCCCTTGTATGAGAGGCCCACCTCCAACGATGCGTCACCTTCCTTGGTGAGTTCCTTGAGCATGGGTTTGCTAAAGGTCGGCGCTTTGTCGCCGAACGAGAATTGAGTCACGGCGATATCCGTGAGGAAAGCGGGACGTTTGACTTTGGACAGCTTCTTCATGAGCCGACTGATGATGTACGACTCGAGCATTTGGGTCCTGTAAAAGCTATAGAAGATGCGTCCCAGCAACGCGTTGAACCATCGCATCGGAATGACGTCTGGCTGTTCGTCCAGCGTGGTGACCAAGTAGTTCATCTCCGACGGCAAGAATACAGGCCTGAGCGGACTGAGCGTCGGCGTGCCTGGTGGATGGTCAGAGGCGTGCACGAGAGCAAGGTACCAGTCCTCCATGTCGATGCAGCACCGGACAAAGATGAACCAGGGTGACGCCAAAACCTCCTCCCGAGTAGCCTCCATGCTCTTTTCATCCTGCTCCTGCTTCCCCGCTTGTTCTCCATTCTCCTTGTCATTTTGTTCGCCGTCGCCACACGTCATCTCCTTCGATACGCTGGGCATGGTTTTCTCGACGCCCCTGGACCGAGGCTTCAAGCAAATGGCATTGCGGCGCGTGAACAACTCCCCGTCCAACAGCCCCTCTGGGTAAATTGCCACGTCATGGTCGCCCAACTGCACTGCGGCCTCGCACTCGGTCATGCCCTCGTCTTCGTACAAGTACATCACCTTGCCCTTGAGCACGACATACCACATGTCTTTTGGGCGCGAACGCTTGGGGTCCTTGGAGCGCGAATCGAGATAGGATTTGACGAACGTCACGTAGGAGCCGTCGGAGGAAAGGTCTTCAAAGGTGCGTCGGACTGTGAGCCAGCCTTTGCGGGTGCGCGGGAGGTCATTTGCGTCGGTGGGCGACTCGGTGGGAGATTCGGAGAGACCTTTGGGGGGATCGTGGTCGGTGTGTTGCAAGGGATGGTGCTTGGCATTCTTGGCTGGGTCGGGGTCAGGAACTGGGACGGAGGTGTAGACGGTGATGCAGATGACGGCGAAGAGGAGAAGAGGGATGAAGGTCAGACCACCAAGGACGTATGCATACAAGAGAGCGCGAAGAGACATGAGAATGGTGTAGGAGAGAGGTGGGAGGATGTGCACGGAATGTGCAGAGGGTCAGAGGAAAGAAAAGGAGCGGACTTGATGACGGCGGTGACCAACGGCGAGTGGACTGGACGGACACTCGACCAGTTTCCCACATGTTGCCTTGCACGCGTACGAAGCCCATTTCCGCGACGGTGTGGACCGCTTAAGGCCAAGTCGCAGCAAGTAGGTCCGAAGCATGTCAGATCCATCGACAAGACACCGGCGCAACACTACAAATGGTACAAGGCGGCAGTGGCAAGCCAACGAAGTAGGAAAAGTGGACGATGACCCTTCCGACATTGTCCATCCAGCGGTCGTCGAGCTACACGTACACTACGCCACCGTGGGAGTAGGTGATAGAAAATGGGGTGTCGACGAGGAGGTCTATCGGATAGAAGCATCGTTCGTCCAAGTGGAGGATCACCGACGCCACGTCGCTCGAGATGGACGGGACCCCTGCGAAGTCGCGATGGGTGGAGAGCCTCGCACTTCTAAATAGCGAGACGTTGACTCATTTCCGCTGCTCGACACGTATCTCATTCTCAGAACGGTTGCAGTCACTGGAGTCGGGCGATGCCGACGGGGATGGAATGTGTGGAACCGTCGCGACGAGTTTAATCTATTGTCAAGCTCAAACTCGACGACGCGTACGACGCCACAGGAAGATGCCGGGGCAGGACGTCGAGCAGTGGGAGAAAAAAAGGCACCAAGGTCGTCCGATGACCTGGTGATCATCAGATATGAAAGTAGTGGAGTCAATAGTGAAGGGGCGGTACGGCAGACCCGTGTCTGTGACTGGCGAATGAGCGGACGAGTATTCCAAAAGGAATGATGCTACGTGATGGTAGCAAATCATGACATCTCAACAGTACAGCAGGGTCGACCCAGACGGCGGACAAGTGGGGGAGCGGCATGAAAGAAGAGGAGGCCAGCGGAAGGGGACAAGAGGACGAATTCCGAAGGAGAGGGAGGAAGCTGTACGAGCGAGCGGTGCGAAGGAGATGTGAACATGAGGCGATCATTATCAGTGATGCCTCGAGGCTCTGCAGATGGTCAGAGTGGGCTGAATTGGGGAAAAGGGACCCGACAGAGGAGCAGTGGAAAGTCCCAGCGGGGATGGCTTGGGAAACAAACCCGGGCGCGTGTGTGACGGAGGAGGCACGCCGTCGATATCGACCACTCCGTGTGGTCGATGGCTGGTTGTAAATGGTCTTGTGGGTACACAAAGGTTGCCTCGAGGCCACCGCTGCGACGGTCAAACCCGTCGCGAGAGCGCCCATAAAAATTGCCTCGAGGCAGGGTCCACCCCGGTATTTAACGATCAATCCCCATCTGCTCCTCCTGCCCCCCTTCCCTCCCTCCCCCGTCACAACCGGATGCTCTCTGCGACCTTCCGCGGCGAACCCAACCCCAACATGCACCGTCGCGGCAGATCTCGTCACATCTCTCCAGTCGCCCTCGCACGACAGGCCTCCGAGGAACGGAAACGCTCCCTCCCTCCTCCAGTCCAGCCTTCCTCCTCGAAAACAGCCTCTCTCGCCGCAACCCCGCAGTCGCTCGAGGAACAGTTCCAGCTCGCGTACGCACTCGACAACCTCCGTCTCGCAAAAATTCTCCTCCTCAAACTCCACGGCATTCACGTCACGGACGACGCTGACCCTCGCATAGACCAGGTCCGGGACGAGGACTTGGACATGTGCTTTGCTCCCTCTGGCCTCGACGGGTCCAGCAGGCGCGCCCTCCAGGAAACACAGCACGGACAGCGGAAGTGGTGGCACGAGTCTCAGCGAGCACAGCGTCTCAAAGCTTGCGAAAAGCTCTGGGAAGAAGAGAGGGCCCGTCTCCATGCCCAGAAACAACGCGCCCTCCAGAGGCGAGAACACGATGCCCTCGAGCAGGAACGTGCACGCCTCGCTACCCAACACCGTGCAACAAGGGCTGTGGTACGTTGTCCATCCTCCCTCCGAAGCGTTGTCTTACCATGTCTGCCTAGCTTCGGGCGGAGACTCCGTCTTCCAGTAAACGAGAACAAGATCCGTTCCAGTACGCCTTTATGCTGCCATCCAAGCCGGCTACGTCGACTACAAAGGCTCACAAAAAGACGCTCGCTCGTTCACCGGGACACCACCTTCGTTCCGTCTCCTTCAAAGAGGTCATCAATGCCATGAACGGTCAGCTCTTCCCTCTCGACGCCTCTGAGCGCGCGGATGACGCGAGGCGCATCGCTGGCTTGCCCATCCCAAACTCGAATTCTCACCGACGCAAGGCCTCCGTGCGGGCAGAACTCCTCGGCAATCTCCTACAGGTTGTCGAGTGGCAGCAGGGAGAGAGACGAAAGGCCAAAGGCAAAGACGTAGTCCGCGATCAACAAGCTGTGAAATCCCACCTTCGTGCTGCTACCCCTATGCCCTTGGTCTCGTCTTCGCTATCAGCCACGTCCGCCTCCTCTTCTTCATCTCCCACCCGCTCCAGCTCGTGGCTCACGTTCGGCAGTTGGCGCTCCACGGCCACCGACATCACTGCCCCTGACTCTCCTGTGTTAGCGTCCCCCGCCTCTTCTCAGCACTGTCTCCCCACTGTCATCGAGACTGAACGCGAACTTTACCCATGCTCTGCTTTCGTTCGCATCTCTCTTGAGGAGAGTCCGCTGTGTCCCTTGATCACGTCGCACCCAACCCCCTTTGAAGACGATGGTCCATATGCTACACCCTCTGGCCCCGTCACTGAAACTCTTGGCATACGGGGAGCCCTCGTGAAGCGTGTCACCCGTTCCGTCTCCACCATCATCGAGGCTGCCAAGGGCCTGCAATCTGCCTACATTACCGCCACGATGTTCAGCGCAGGAACTCCATATGTGGGCACTGTTACGCCTCCACAGCCTCGCGGGTCAATGCGGTGTCAGCGGCAAGCACGACGCGAGGGCTATCGCGCGCTCGCCAAAGATGTCCGAAGGTTCACGGATTCCACGACTTCTGTCAGTTCGACTTCCGAACCTGTGCACTTCATCCCGCTCCTGTCGCAGCCTGCGGAGAATTCCGGTCTACCTAAATTGCCCGTTCCCAAGAATGCTGTCATCTTTCCATCACCGCTGCGACCCCGTACACCGCCTACTGAGCTAGTATATCGGATGCGACCCGTTGCGAATCCCGCCGTCCTACGGCTGAGGGCATTGCAAAACCTCATGTATGCACGTGGCAAGGAGTGGGAAGGTCGAGCGCGCGAAGGCGCGCTCGGATGTGGCAAAGAACGCATGCTTGGCATAGCCTTTGAAGGTCGAGGGCGAAGCGGGCTTGGTTGCGAGGTGCGCTTCGTTGTCGCATGACCCGACCAATACTATGCAGCCCTCCTGATCCGCGTGCGACCTCCATACGATACCCTGCAAGGTTTCTCGAGGACTTATAATGGGTTATGCGCATTTAATGCTAATTATTCCCTCCCCTTCCCTGTATGCCTGTTTTCCCTGTTGTACGAATCCCGGTGCCCGTGGGGCGCATCCCATCAGTGATGCCATCTGTTGTATCGATACCTTTGTGTCTCCATCTGTGATATCCCCGTGTCTTTTCGTACGTACATACCACTTACCTGCCCCTTCCCCTTGCCCATAGCCTTGTTCTGATTTCTCGTCGCGTAACCATGCTTTTTTTGCCGATCCACTCACGGTCTTTTGAAACAGTTGCTTTCCATCTCGATCTCGTAGTACAATGCCATGCAATGATAAATTCGGATGTCGTCTGACCAGTCCGACGCGAGAGCAAGTTATGATAGTTAACAGGGTATAGCCATTACGGATACCATATCATCGACTAAGGTCCAGAGTAGAGCCACCCGGTGACCATGCTCGGTCCAGCACCGACTGCTGAGTCCATGGTGACGATGGGATATTGCGGTTTGGACCGACACTGACCGGTGGGGCCGGGACGGCATTCCGCGTAAACATGAGTGGCCGCCGTGGTTGCTGGATACGCGAGGTATTGGGTATGTCCACCGCGCGCTGCAAGGGAGGCCCACCCCCCGCTGGCGCTTGTTGTGGCTGAGGTGGAGCGACGTTTGACTCCCAACCTCCCCACGCTGCTTTTTCCTCTTGTTGCTCATTGTCAAAGTTCCAGGCACCGAATCTAGAACCGCTCGAAGCCGATTCACTCCGCCTCCGCGCTAGGTCCCCTCGTAATGTCGAATATCTCCCGCTCTCTTCCCGGTCCAGGTCTAGCGTCACGCCCTTTTCCGCAAGTGACGCAGGGTCGATGCCGAGCGTCTTTCGGAGCTCCTCGTTTTCCTTCTCCAGCCGGGCTATTTCGGCCTCACGTTCTAGGGCCCAGTCCTCACGGGAATTTGGTGGCGTATTCTCAGCGAGTGTCTCGATGAGTGATTGTACGTCAACATGAATATCTTCCGAGTTTTCATCGGCCGGGTCTGGGTCCTCTCCGATCATGGTGCGATAGAGCGCTCGGAGGTTCTGGGCAAGACGCTGCATGCTTACGGCGGTTTGGGTCTCCGTAGCAAGGTCACTGAATGAGTTCTGCGAGTCACACGCCAGTATGAGGTTCTCATAGTGGCGCGTCAGAGTCAGTTCGTGCTGCTGTGCTGCCACCTGTCGAATAGGTTACCCCATCAGTCCTAGATGAAGGGGCACGATGATAATAGACTTGTTGCGCACAGCGTGATTCCGAAACTTCGTCATGATGGTTTCCATAGTATTTTCGTACTCTTTGAGGAGGAGGCTGAGCTGTTTGTTTTCGTGTAATAGCGTTTGATTTTCGATGATGAAATGAGCGTTCATACGCTCCAAATCAGATTCAAACGTCTCTGCGGCGGGATCAGGATCAAGTCCTGTTGTGCGCGCGGCGAGCGGAAGACGGACCTTTTGAGATGTCTGTATTAAATCGTCTGAGGGCGAAACCTGGACCGGAATGTGCAGCTTGTTCCTGTCGAGCTGCCGCCTCAGCCAAAGCTGGTTATGGAACAGGGTGCAGACGGAACCTTGAGGGAGACCGCTCTGGCTTGGAGTGCAGAGGTCATTTTCTGGTTGTGGGCGAGCTGTTCGCTGAGCTCGTGGACGAGTAGCCATGCACGGAGCAGGTCGTTGTCCATGATCATATCTAGCGTTATCAGAGGATTTCCACAGGAGCACTCGCCGATGGGGCGTTCTGCAATGCCAGACTGGTCAGTGGGCGGGGAGGGTGTCGTTGGAAGGCGCACCTGAGATGGATGGACAGCAAGGGATGCGTGGGAATGCCACAGAAGGGGTGGTCCTGACATATGGCTGGACGGTTCGCCCTCGTCCGTTTTTTTCTCCTTTAGCTTCTGTACAACATCCAACGCGAACACTCCCTTTCGCCAGGTTTCAACACCACGCACTTCACGCACTAACTTTTCAGTCATCTCGCACTCTCGGTGGGTCCATTTCCGACCACGTTCCATCGGCAATCGTCCCAATTCTACCCGTAACAGTCTCCACTCGCCCGCTTAGCCGACTCTCTCTCTCCATATTCTCTCTTTCGCCTCGACTTTTCTCACTGCTGTTCGTCTATCGCCTTCGCATCTACTCTAATTGCCCAAAAACATGTCCTCCGCTTCCACCTCGGGCCTCTCTGCGTCCGTTACCCGCATCCTGTCCTTGACCGGCTTTGCCAAAGAGCTCAAGACAAAGGATATTCAAGCTGCGTTTTCCGAGTGGGAGAGCGTCGGCGGAGGGTTCAAGATCAAGTGGAGGGACGATACCAGCCTCCTGATCGTCTTCCAAGATGCTTCCGTCGGTACGTCGTCATGCCTACAGTGTGGCCATTCTCGCCGACAGTTCACTCGGCCGTTTATATACAGCCAAGCGTGCTTATCTGCACGCCCTCGCCTTCCCTCCTGCCATTCTTGCAACCACCCCAACCGCATGCATCAAGCCATATGACGGCCTTGACGCACAAAGCGTCATCCAAACAGTGAATTCCCGTGGCCACGCCAGCAATCCATCGCGTGGGCACAACATGCGTGCGGCCTCCATCTCCGTTTTCCCCAGCCGCAGTGCCAACAACAGCCAGAACGGCAACGGTCTTCGCAATGGAAACTGTCACGTGCTCAATACAACCATCTCAGAGCACTCGCCCAAGATCAATGGCCGAGAACCATCCCCTACCCTTCCCTCGCTTCCTTCTCACCCTTCATTGAACGATCTTATTAATTCAGCCGTCTCTCACGAAGATCCCGCAATCTTGCACGCCGAGGGACCTCCAAAGATCGGTGACCCAGGGAAGAGAATGCTTGGAGCTGCCCTGGGTGTGAGACACCCTGCGCTGGGCCCACGCATCATCAACGGAAATTCCTCCGGAGGCGGCAGTCCCGTCTCCGCACCGCGTGGTCCGCTCGACTCAACCATGCGGGACGTTCAGAGGGCGATGGGCAGTCTTGTCGTCGAGTAAACATGCCTGCGTCGTGATTCAAAGTTTGTGTTTGCAGTGGCGTTCGAGTGTGTTGTAATCGATGTTTTCCGTTGCTGATAGCATCCCATTGGGCCCTGTTTTATATTCGCAACTACCCACTCCGTTTTCTTCACATATTCACGGTCCATATTTCACGGTCCTTCATTTGTCTCATCCAGGTACCACTATTCATGTACACGCTGTCAGTCATCAGTCATCCTCGCCAACTCGGTGTCTGTTGAGGTCCTGTTGGAGTCAATTTTCCAGCCGCGTCAACCGCAGCCTTTGTCAGGTCAGGGTCGCGACGGGACGCCATACGCTCCTGAATTGAAAATGCGAGACCCTTGCCATCAGGAGAAAAAGGTTGCATTGACCACCAATTTGTCGTCAACGCCTGATGCCTATCTGACCAACTTGTAACAGGAAAGATAATCGCATGTAGATCGGTGGTTCCGACCTTGTGGCCTTGCCGCGGGCGCATGCCAGCAGGATGTCCATCTGCCAGACAGGTGGCGTAGAGGCAAGCTGGCAATCAGCGCACATGAATCAGATGGTCTCAGCCAGTCCAGCTCAGCCAACAGCTATGAGTAAGTATAGCATCCACCTGCTGCGCGGCGACGCGGCTGGCTGAGATGAGATGTGCCGCCCTCAAATACCGTTCCGATATCAACACCCCTGGCTAGGAAGTAGCTCCGAGCTCCATGATGCCATTTCGCAGCCCTTTACGACATTTTATTAATGTGGGTGGCCCACGCTAACTGCTGTGGGGAGTCGAGCCAAGCTTGTCCATGAGAACCTCTAGGTTCCTACTAATCAGGTCCCGGCGATCCACCGCTCAGGGTAAGTCGATGGCGTTCGTGCATATTTGGCTGTGACACGGTTGTATCCCCACGGACACTAGGGGCCGCTCAGAAATACACTGGAAACGTCAAAATCACGCAACAAAACAACGTCATGGAGGCAGTTCCATAAGGGTATCGTACTGGCTCGTCGCCATAGAACGCCGCGTCATTCAAGGTTTCATGGCGCTGTCAACATGTGGCCCAGGTGCGCCTTTCCTCCAACCGTAACCTATTCTTTTCCCGATTCACACAAGTCAACCCCAATCACGGCACCGCCCCGTTCTTGGCTAGTAGGTTCTGCTCGCTGATTTACCAGATATATCACACACGAATGGCCCTTTCACCTCAGTATGGCGATCCCTTTCGGGTCTGTCCATTCTTAGACCCGTGTGGTATACTTGGTGTAGTCAAAACGTGTTTCATAGGCCCCTCTCCCCCCCATCGTTCCGCTGACTTGTCACCTTCGGATCCATCGCGGCCATTTGATAAATGGAAGCCCGAGCGCAGCCCTAGGTCGCAGCCACGCACTTTCGAGGCATCCGATCAAATTACCAACGTCAGAGTACACGGGTATAAATGTACGGTTACATTCAGTCTGAGCCGTCCCTGATACCCCCATCCTGAGTCCCTACGGTTAATTGGCTTCCCTCGAGCCACCCGATTTGGACTTTATATGATCTCCACTGCATACTACCCTTATCCCATCAATGATAAATCTTCCGCCGGGCGGACTGCAAGGCAGCCACACATATATTCGCCACCTGAGTCGCACAACTCGCCAAGAAACGCCATGTACCCTCACCTCCACACTTCGGGAAGTCCCTCACCTACCTATATCTACTCGGGCTACGAGCAATACTATTCCAAGGACGGCTGGGTGACCGCCGTCCCTGGCTCTTGGCCAACGTTTTATCCCTTCCCTCCTCGGTCGTCGTCGCTTCCCGAGACCGCCGTTAACCCAAAGGTTACCATTCTCCCTCCTCAACCTACTCTAGTGTCGGACATCGACACGCCATCTTCCATTTCCTCGCACTCCGTCCTGACACCATCCTCTCCATTCGTGCGACATGATGTAGGTGAAATGGAGTTCCAGGCAATGGACTTTGACGAATTCGACTACGATGACGAAGAGGATTTCGTCGACTCTGACTTTGCGGACGAGATGGAAGGGATAGATGAAACCGAACAAGGACCTTCGCCGATCTACGGTGCATCGGCACCACATGTCATCAAGTCTACGTCCGCTCTAGAAGGAGCGTTAGGTGATGCGCCGTCATCGTCTTATGGAGCCAAGGTGGAAGGTACCCACCTTGGCGCTCTTACGCCGGCCGACCGAAAGCTATCAGCGTCCGTTCCGGGTTATCCGAGCATCTCGCACCAGCGATGGGTCGAGAAAATGCATTCGCCCACTCTCGTCATGTCTCCCCCCGCTCCCGAGCCTTCATCGTACCCTCCGCAACACACGTATACCCATCGCAACCACTCATCTTCGACGTCTCTCTTCGCACCTTCGTCACCATCACTGTACAACCACATGTCCTCCTCATCGCTCGCAGGCGCATTCGCATCTTCTGCTCCATCATCACATGCATCACGACCCACGTTCCGCCCGTTGCCTATCCTACAGCCTCAGCCGATCCGCCCCATACCTCCTATACCCCTAGCCGACCTCACCGCGAGCGCAAACGAAAGCAGTTCGCCAGGATCCCCACGTACGCACACATCGGAGCGTTTACGGACGCTGTCGCCCCTCCCGTTGCTCTGCCAGCCTGTTTCAGACGTGGTCAGGTATCAGCTCAAGGAACCACTCGCGAAGGCTGTTGATGGTAGCGCCTGTTATGACGACGAGAACACATCAGAATCGATGTGCGAGGATCTCGTCACAGCGTCGGAAAACAACCGGTTCCCACAACATGGGTCGGCGTTCTGTTCAGACCATATGTCGACCAGCGCGGCACGCGCTGTGGACCAAAAGCTGTATTCCTGCGGACGCATGGATTTGCCGATGCGGTGGCGGTGATTTTATTATGTTGTGAGGGACGTTTTTCATTGGTCGCATATTATCTTTCCACACAGAAACGGTTATTTTTGGGGCATCGTATTGACACACCATATGTACACCACGCAACAGGTCTCTTAGTCTATGATAGACATCATATTTTGGATTTCATGTTCGGAGCGCTCTGATCTAGAACGTGACGAAGCTATCTCCGGGAATAATCAAAATACGCGATCGCAAAACAAAGTGTATAGGACTTGAGGAGATATTACGAAGTGATGAGTTTTTATCTGCCGTCAGGGACAATGAAATAACAGGGTCATGCATCTGATGAGAAAAGGAAGAAAAATGCTGTACCATAAACGAGGGTGTCGCAACTGTGGCGTCAGCGATGCCGAGGGCATGGATATCTGATTACTGGGACAAGGGTGTGGATCTTTCATTTGTTCAAAATCCCACATGCGAAATGGCTGGAAACGGAGTCAGATGCCACCTGCGGCGGATGGGGTCCGCCTTCTCGTGTCACGGGACATGACGGGCCGCGTCCGGATCCTATCCATATCACGCATCTGAAGCTTGCGTGGGCTGCAGGACGGAAGGCGGACGCGCGCATTATTGGACACTTTACGACCTCCACAGAGCGCGTCGGTCCGAGTCCCTGAGTGCGTAACGCGTGGAACGTGTTCCGGATATCGAGAATGACTCTCTATCTCAGCAAGTGGTATCCGAGTCTTGACTTGTGTTCCTGGGAAGCCCGAAAGTCCGTGGAATTGAGAATAGCCAGTTTGATGAGTTTCGGCGACTGATGTGATCACAGGATAGGTAAAGCTTGGACTGCCAGACATAGCCGATAATGGCAACTGACCTCCCGCGTTGTACTCGTTAGCCACGGGCGCATGTGTAATCGTCCGCGTAACTTCTCGCGTGCGGACGACGGGTGAATCCGTCATACCGCTGCTATTCAAGTCCTCTACAGGCGTCGGGAATAATTCGTCCAGTGTCGGTATTCGATAGGGTATAGATATTTGCCTATATCGTTTATCGATGACTCCATCGATGGAGTTCTGCCGTTTTGCCACGTCGGCGTTTCGATGACCAGAATGGAGCCGTGGCGAACCATTTGCGACATCGTGTTTGAGGAACCTAGTCTCAGATAGCCAGTGCCTAAATTCATTCGTTCCTAGATGAGGCTTCCGATCCGATAACGTGCTCGTCCTGGCCGGGTGCTGGGAGTAGTGAGGGATGGACAAGAGCCCCTCAAAGTAGTGTTTCGTGCGTGCCTGCATATACTTTCTATAAGTACCTTGACATTCCTGGATACCCTGTACGGGTCCAAGACTGTCAGACATAGATTTATAGATTGCCCGTCGTTCATCCCCGGTGAGAGGTTTCGCGTGGGGAAGAAGCAGCCCCTTGCCGGTTGCAGAGCACGGCGAAGTGTCGTTCCACGAGATTGATCGATCATCTGTGAGAACCAGCTTGGCAGGATAATTCGTGTACTCTTGCATTCCCTCGAACTCTAATTTGCGTTGGTGCGCACGTCCATCCGTGCACGACTCATCGAGGGGATTCACGGCCGAGTCGAAAGTAAAGTTACCGTCCCCCTCCAGTGTGGAATGAAGAGGATTCACAGTGACGTAGGTAGGAGTTGGATCCGCGCTCGGGGAGTACTCGGAAACAGGAGCGTCGTTGGTGTCCGCGGATTCGCTTGATTCGCTAGTTTCGCAGGTGACGAGAACGATCCTGGGATTCGCCGGTCCGGGGTTCTTCCTGGGTCGACCTGGTTTAGCTTTCGTGACTCCACGGGGTTTGAACGGCAACTTTCTCTCTGCCACTACAAGGTACGGAGGGTGTGAGCGAGAATTCTTGACGGGTGCTTGTCGCAAAGGGCGAAGATTAGGCTGTAGTCGCACGTAAGGTTGATAGTCTCGCATATGATGAGCAATTACCAGGACGGTGGGGGCGTCCTTGACTGTCATTGGATTGCCGTGCTTGTCTTCTTTCACCACTCGCAGGCCCCTACTATGAAAATAGTCATAAATGTGTCTCCTGTCGATGTTGTACCGTTCTTGAAGCTCTTTGCGAACGGCGAACGATGGCATTTCCGTGTTCCCGGGCGTGATGAGGGCATCCAAGTCCCGTACGAGGTCGGGTCCGAGGCGCAATGCCAGGCTTTCAGGATTGACCCTGCGGCGCTGATGCACGACATTGTTGTCAGCGACGTACGGAGCAGGAAACGAACATTGATTGTCGGTACGGCTGCCGGTACCTGGCCTTTCTGCGGTCGCGATGTCGTCACCGACGGCAGCGTGGGTGGCGGTCTCGCAAGCATGCAGGACGTTGCAAGTTTCCATGTCAGGGCCACTCGGGCGTAGCAGCGACGGAACTCTAACGACGATGCTACTCCATAACCTTTTTTAAAACATCCAACGGAATACCACAGCCGTTGGAATGCTGCCTACACCGCGACACGGACATGTGACTTCACAAGCTGGGACTCCTCCGAGTAGAGACACAACCCCCGAAACGCTAAAAATACAAGCTTGCGGCGAACACGACTAGCATAGGTGATGTCAACGGCCGCTTGACAGTGTGAGAATCAACGTACTGTCTCTTTTGATTTTAGTTTGCGCTTCTTCCATCTTCTTGAACAGTTCGGTATCACCGATGACTCTTGCCGCATCTCTGACCTCCCGACAGGTCTCGTCCAGGCGTGTGATGACCCTAACGATGGACCCTTCCGGTACGTCAGTCAATAAGGTAATCTGGTCAAACGGCTGCCAAACACGTTGAGCATCATGGTATGGGCCGCGTTGAGGGTTTGGGTACCATTCCCTTTGCCCATTCATATACCACCTCGACAAGTCCAGTTTTGAGAGTGGATCTGAACTCTTCCGCAGCGACTTTATGTCGGTCTTGGACGCGTCCTACCCGATCAGTGATTACACCTATTGCCGCCAAGCCTTCCTGCAACCTAGGTGGTACGACAGGTTCGACGTCCGTTTTCTCTTGGAAGACAAAGCAAGAGAGAAGTGCGACCACTTCCTCAGGCTCATAGTTTGCGAGCGTGTTCTCGAGGATGAGTTCAGTTAGAACAAGCTCATTGACCGAGTTGATCTATTATTTGGCGGTCAGTACCTGCATATCGTGCGAAGAGACATAGGAGCCACCTCGCAAGCTACTCGCCCTTTAAGCTGGACCGTCTGGTTTTCGTCAATAAACTTGAGTTCCTCGAGTACTTGGATCCTCTGCTCGTACTCTGGGATAAGTTCCAGATTCTGTTCAGAAATTGCATCCTTCAACGTAGCTATCTTTGACCGTAGGACCCTATGTTCATGAAGGCGGGTATACTGTCAAACTTATCAGCAGTCTGATCGAGGGTGAAAGATGATAGTCTGGACTCGCATGGACATCAAAGCTTTCGCAGAGAATGCATTCAAACGACTTGAGACTGTCGCGAAGGTCGTTCCTAAGGCGGAGAGTCTCTTGGAATTCGAGAGTGCGCTTGCGACTCCAGTCTATCTCCTGTAGCACGCCACTTGTAGCCCATTCCACGACTACAGTTTCGAGGGCGAACAGTGCCTCAAGAATGGGAGCCTTTTTATGATTATCGACGATCGCGGCAGCATCTACCTGCTCTCGAGGTCCTAAGTATCCTCGAAACCAATGTGGCCCAACATCTCACCTTCACAGCCTTATTCGTGATAAACGAAACACTGCCCAAGTTGACACTGGCGATCTCGTAGGTGGCATCATTAGGCTTCAGCGCAGAAGGTTCAGGGGGCCACATAGGGGAGACTACAGCTCCATTAGCATCTACGTTGAGATATCGGTGAGCCGGATCAGCTATACGAAAGGATCGATATACCCTGCTTGTCATTCTTCAACCTCCGACCTACGAGAGCGAGTACAAAGTATTTCCGTTCACTCCCCGACTCCCGGAGATCAGGTTTCAGTAATACTGCTGCATGAAAAGGGTAAAAGTGCTGACGAGGCCGCATTTCAGTCTGTCTGGTGCCCAAGTTCTAGAGCGTGCTTACTGCGTTCCTCAGAATCACTATTCGACCAGTCGTGAAGACATTCTGATTAGAAGCACCGCCAGCGGCCATCAAAAAGAGACGTTTGTTATAGTTCACTATCCCACTCTGCGTATCGTAGTAGCGTTCGATGTCGCCCGAGCAAATGTTACATTGGAGCTCTGGCATCGAGAGGAGACTTCTCTCATGCTGCGGGAAATTATGTACTCGTTTCTAAAGGAGCGGTGCTACTTACCTCAACAACTGCTTTTTGCTGGTCTGGTAGAAGCCGTTGTGAAGCATTCTCCGAAAAACTGCGTTTAATCATTTCTTCTACCCGAAGTGCCTCTACCCTTAGGAGATTGAGGATCATGTTATAGGTAAGGCGGAATTGCGACTGAAGCTTAGCCGGAGTTCCGAGGATCATGGTGGTCAACGTCGTTTGCTACAACCACAAGTGGTCAGTACACGGACGCGTAAATGACAGATCAGTTCATACGTCAGGCAGCTCATCACCTGCGATAATAACAACCGTGCCAGTGGTGTCTAAGCCACGACGCCCAGCACGACCTGCCATCTGCGTGTACTCTCCAGGCAGTATGTCCCTGAAAGAGCGGCCATCGTGCTTTCGAATACTCGAGAATACCACGCATTTAGCGGGCATGTTAACGCCCTGCAGCCACCTTTCTTGTCAGATGTCGCGAGAACGCCGTTATTCTTCCTTACCATGGCGAATGTTTCAGTTGCAAATAAGACTTTCACTAATCCCCGAGCAAATAATATCTCAACTGCCTAATGTAGATAGATTAGTAGCTGTGACATCGTGGTATAGTGCCTTACTTCTTTAACAATTGGCAACAACCCGCCGTGGTGCACTCCAATACCACGAGAGAGGAGGTCGCGCATTTTGCTGATCTGTGGCAACTTCTTGTCTGACCCTGAAAGAGGGTTTAATGTACGCAGAAATAGCAGACACTGCATAACGAACCCTTAAGGCGGGACAGCGCCTTTTCCATTGCAACGTGGACCTCACTCTTCTCAACCGAGTTGCAGAGGTCGGCATTCGTCAGAGTGGCTGCGTTTTCCTCACATTTCTTCTTGGATAAGGTAAAGACGACCATTGGTAGGAGACCCTTTTTTTGCAAGTTGCCAAGGAGATGAACATAAAGGTTTTTGTCCGCGCCAGTGTGGATTGTACGGGCAGCTCCACCGCCGCGACCTCGTGCTGAAGGCCCATTAGGAATGGCACCTCGCTGACCACCGACGGTGCCTCGTTGCCCTCGTGGTGCTGCGCCACGCGCACCAACCCTCTGAACTGGGGCTAAACCAGCCGCTTCTCGCTCCTTGTCCTGCTTCCTCTTGAGGGCCTCGCTGGCATCCTTGTACCTAAGAGTATTGTAAGGAAAAACACATCCAGGTACCACAATGAAAGGACCTTACCCCTCGAGGACCCATCTTCGCTGTGCATTCACGATCTTGAACATGTCTCTGCCGGCATATAGGTAATGTTCCAGGGGTACTGGGCGTTGTAGTGTTGAAATGACGTAGATATCCTTCTTTTTGGTACGCCTATGATTTGTGTCACAGATCACTTCAGAGCAGAAAACGCGTGGTAACATACCCGACCCAATCAGCAAATTCCTTGGTATTCGGTACGGTTGCAGATAGAAGGATGATACTAATATGATCGGGTAGCATGATGATGACTTCTTCCCACACAACACCACGCTGAGGTAGTTCATATCGATCAACAAGGGACCGCTGCAACGCGGATGAGAGGCCTCACCTCTGCGTCATTAACGTAGTGCACTTCATCGAATATTACGAATTCCACGTCACGGATGAGGTCTGCGCCTTTATACAGCATGCTGCGTAGAATCTCCGTCGTCATCACCAAACAACTTGCTTCCGGATTGATCTGTACATCGCCAGTAAGAATTCCAACTGAGGAAGAAGAGAACGTTTGTTTGAAGTCGCGGAACTTTTGATTAGATAGTGCTTTGATAGGCGACGTATAGATAGCTCTACACCATTCAGGCTCGTGACTGGGAATATAAAACGAGGTGGTTACTCATACCTGGTCATGTGTTTCTCTGCTAGAGCGATTGCATACTCTGCGACCACGGTTTTCCCAGCGGATGTATGCGCAGCGACGAAGACAGAGTCCCCTATCTCGAGGTGATACACCGCTTCTTTCTGGAAAGTATCCAACTCAAAGGGATACTTGTAGGAACACCATCCATCAGTAGCACAGCTACTGCAAGTTCTACAAAAACTAACCTTGTGCGCCATCTCGGGAACAAGCTCATGGAAGTTGGTCATCGGTTTATGGACCTCAACTACATGAGCCCAATCACGCTTTACAATCCTGGCACGGTGGATGCGACGTGCCCTTGTTGGTCGTAGATGTGACTTCTGCAGCCAGATGTAAGAAAGTATCTGGATGCATCCATGACTGAGTCTCACAGAAGTCGGGAGGAGTTCGTCTACATCGGCGACAGGAGCGCTAGTACGTAGCTCAATTTCGGGCTCTTGGTCTTCTGCGGGATGATCCTCCTGATCCTGAGAGTTCCAACGGTTAAACGGCATAGTATAGAAACGTGTCGAGAGAGATACCAATTCGACATGTCCGGACGGGGGTGACTCTTCAAGAACGGTGAGGGCTTCGTCATCGGGCTCCTCGCCTGGGAATCGAAGGCCTCTCGAGAAACCTGGAGGAATGGTTCTCAGTCCTTTGAGCGATTCCTCTGGGATGCCGGTTTGAGTAGAAGACAGTAATATTTCGTCAAGACCTCCCGGCTGAAAGGGGACATAGCCCGACTTTCCCCTTACAAAGGCACCGACCGCTCCTGGAGCACGGTCCATCGAAGTCGATGTTAAAGCTGTCGCAACGCGTGGATTAGGTATCTGAGCTCGTCAGATTGTGAAAACATGCGAGTGGTCCAGAACGCACCTCTGCATAGCCCGTGACACGTCCATCCAGACCCGCTCGAACAAAACTCAGGGTCGTAGGCGGTGGTGCAGGCTCGAACGAAAGCAAGGAGGGTACGTGAGGCTCAGGTTTCCAGCGTCTGCGTCCAAAACGATGAATTCGATGAATCCTGGTGCGAGAGATCCATACATCTGATACGTGGGCAACCAGTGGTCTGGAAGGATATTCGGGGGCGATAAGAGCTTTGCGTCGATTTCCCGGTAGACTTGTTCACGAGACGGAATACCCCCCAGACCGATCTTTGTCAACAAACATTCCGTGTCCTTGGGTGCAGGACTAAGTATTTTCTGGATAGTCGATGCTAGTTCTTCGGGCTGGGCCATGATCCTAATTATTTACATGCAGTGCAACACGCCGGGTGGTTGAGTTAGACGACCAAGTCGGCGCCTGTAGACTCCCTGGCATTTTCCAAGTGTGTGGCTATGTCGCTACCAGGTAAACAAAAGTAGTAGCTTGCTGAGACTACGAACATGAACTACTAAGGTCAGGTCTGTCGGTGCGAGTCAAGCGAGGCAGATTTGTGGGACATGCAACGGCGCCTGTGAAAAGTACTCATAGCTGAAAGAGTTCGGGATTCATATTCTGTTTGCCAATGGGATGTGAGCAATTTTCGCATTTATGGTGAATGGAGACTTACAAGCTTGCACAACCGAGCCAGAAGACCGCTGAGCTGAATAATGGTCCCCACCCCTTCGAGTATCCGCATGTGCGTAAATCCAATCTCCTGGACCAAAGTGAGTGATGTGTGTAAATCAGGGAAACTATCCGTACTTTGATATATTCCAGCTTAGTATATTCTGGTAGTCTAACGAAAGTGATCAACTACAGTTCTGCCAGTTCACCATTGAACATACTCATCGAAGGTCTTTGTCACTCTGAAGATTGTGACGACAATGTCCACCGCGCTATACCCTTGTTCCCAGAGCTCGTTTAACCTTCCCATGGCACCGTCAATATCACTCTTGATGCACGCGCGGATAATACTTTGCACTATCACTGGATGCGGTTGGTCACAAACTTTGAAAACATTTTCGCCCGACACGAATCCAAAGCCGGAGTGCGTGGACTGTAGGTTATTGATGGCTTGTCGCATATCGCCTTCACTCGTGAAGATGAGCGCAGTTAAACCATCATCATTGTATTCGACCTGTTTGTCTGGAAGTAAATACAGATCTCTTGCAGTGCAACATCAAAGGTCTACATCACCTTCTCCATCCCACATATCTCGAGCAGACGCTTTAATATCTCGGTATCCCTTAGCTTGGCATAACGTAGGATGGCGCAACGACTCTGTATAGGCTCTATAATCTTGCTGGACATGTTGCATGCCAGGCAGAAGCGGGTGGTGTTGGAGTATATCTCCATCGTTCTGCGAAGCGCTTGTTGAGCACCAGGCGTCATGCTATAGTGGAGGTTAGAACCTTCTCCTAGCAGCCGTGATACTGACCTATCGGCTTCGTCGAGTATTACGATCTTGTGTTTGCCGTGTGGGAGGGTTACCTTCTTTTGCGCGAATGCCTTTATTTTGTTCCGTACAACATCAATACCTCTATTGAGCAAGGTAAGAAGCCATGTTCGTAGAGAACGACCGGACACGTACCTTTCGTCGGAGGCATTCAACTCTAATACGCCTTCTTTATAGGCGTCTCCAAGCAGTTGATGCGCCAGACAATGGATACTGGTTGTCTTACCAATGCCTGGGAGGCCCTATTGGCGAGTTGGGACGTACGGTCCGCGAGCATCGAGTGGAAGCTCACCGAAATGATTATATGCGGGCAGTTTCCGTCTCTTGCTATCACTTTCAAGCGTTCGATCGTCTCCGCATTACCGACGACATCGTCCAGTGTTTGTGGCCTGTATTTTTCAACCCTGGACAAGGGTGAAGGCTGTTTCGTTCCAGGGATGTAAATGTACTGACCACGGAAGCTCGTACGGGACGGTGCTTGCGCCATTCGCTGGTGCTTTGCCCTTCATCGATGTCGAGGTCATCGTGATCGAAGAGCAGCGAGTGGGACGCGACGCGCCGTAGCCTGCTCCGAGTGTGACAAACGTGACACTCCGCGTTTTAGGGATGTCTAGGGTGACCTCGATCGCTGTTCGGGTCTGCCAGCGTTGCGTGCGGTCCAACCCAGGCCCAGGTACGTCGCTCTTCCCGTCGTCCCCTGCACGCTGATCTTTCCTCGAAGTGCCGACGACTAAGAGGTTCGCTTCAAAGAGTGCCACAAACGGAAACCTTCCGAAACCCCGGCTTGACTATCGCGACATCTCAGAGTCTATCATATACAAGTCGCACAATGCCTTCAATCGAAAGTTTCCCTTGCAAGTGGGTGCGCTGCAGTCTATCGCCCGCTCCTACGCAGAGCAAAAAGAAATCTCCGGCCAACTGGACTCCAAGCGGCACACTCAATCCGTTCTTGGTGACCGCATCCGTGCAACCGAGGACCCAATAGAGAAGCAGAGCGTAGTCGCCGAAGCAAAAGCGTTGAAAACCGAAATTGCTTCTCTCGAGGAGAAATTGGCCGCTGTGGAGGAGAAGCTCTTGGGACTCGCGGTGCATTTACCGAACGATACACATCCTGAAGTCCCTATCGGCCCCGAGGACGCCGCTGTCGTTCTGTCTGCCCATGGCCCCCCTGTCATGCTGCCCAGCCCAGAACGTGATCACGTTACCGTCGGCCGTGCGCTGGGCTTGTTCGACTTTGAGGGTGCCGCGGTCGTAACAGGGTCCTCATGGTACTATCTACTCAAAGAAGCCGCTTTACTCGAGATTGCTCTCACGAACTATGCGATATCCATCGCACTAAAGCACGGTTTTCAGCCCGTAATGACACCCGACGTAGTTCGCGAAGACGTAGCATCCCGTTGTGGTTTTCAACCAAGAGACTATAATTCCGACCATCCTGCATCTCAAATATATCGCATCGCGGACTGGTCTCCTGAACTTGTACTCTCAGGTACAGCCGAAATTCCCCTTGCTGGGATGTTCGCAAACCAGGTCTTTACCGAGAATACGCTGCCTGTGAAGGTGGTCGGGCTCGGTCGGTCGTTCAGGGCCGAGGCAGGTTCTCGCGGCGCAGACACCCGGGGCCTGTATCGAGTCCACCAATTCTCAAAAGTCGAGCTCTTCGTCGCATGCGAGGAGGACTCGAGCGAGCAGTACCTGGAAGAAATTCGAAACATCCAGGTAGAAATCTTCGAGGGGTTGAACTTCCCGTTCCGGTAAGACTGTTCATCAAAAGTCCTTGAGTTGTCCGCATTCTCATTTGCGTTCTCAGTGTTTTGGACATGCCCACCGAGGAACTTGGCGCGAGCGCGTATAGGAAGTACGACATGGAAGCATGGATGCCTGGGAGGGGTGGGTGGGGTGAAATTTCTTCGGCTTCGAATTGCACGGACTACCAGGCGCGACGCCTTCACATTCGATATCGGCGGCGTTTTGCACAGTCCAGCCAGATGCATGCACCTATCCCTTTTGCACACACTCTCAATGGTACCGCTGCCGCCATCCCGCGACTAATCATCGCTTTGCTAGAGAACGGAGTGCGCTTCGATGAAAAAGGAAAACCATCAGGTCTTGATCTCCCAGTGATTCTGAGACCGTTCTGGTTAGGAGCTTCGGACATTATTAGATGGGTCTAGCCAACGGGGAAGTCTTTATATAGTGACACTACTCGACTTTCAATTATGAGATATGAAATTCTCAACATTCGACTGTCTCACCAGTAGTGCTGCGATTCAGGAATTGTGAATCATGTCTCCTGGATCTTAGGAATGATGCGCTTTGCAGGAATGAGTATACTAGTTCACCCCGTTGTGGGGTTGGGTTCTCCACGGTATCAGTGACAGAATCTTGAGTTCTATGACTTGACTGTAGTCTGGTCTTATCCATCGATGGCTTGCCCTGTAGGTGGGCTTGGCCACCAGATTACAGATTTAGACGCTTAACCCGTCTCATTCACCGCTGTGCAGTGTTTCGAGCAATGAGATCGGTCTAGGGGGGCAGGCTGCACAACTCGAAACGCGTGTTTGAGAGCGAGTTTCGACTTCGCAAACCGTTTCCAAATACTAAAACATGTACGTGAAAATTACAACATAAAAATAGCGGCCGCTCGAATTAAGAAAAGGCTCACTTCAATGGGGTAAGGAGGGTAAAGGTACACAATACGCAGTATCGTGCAACAGAGAACTAAATTGATCCAGAGTTGCCAAATAATACAAATCAACACAGGAATAAGTGGATCCAGAACGCGACCCATCAAAATCCAAAGAATCTGAAAATTAGGTATAGGAGGGAACCAAGGAAGCGCACCGCAGACAGTCCAGCACTATGCAACGTACCGCGAAACACGTCAGCGCTGCGGAATCTGAGACACATTAAGGGACTTACAGCGCAAAGAAAAGGAAGCTAAGGTATGGGTTGAAATTAGATGACTGTGTCTTTTCAACGTGTTGATTCACCCAGTTCAAAAAGGCGGTGGAAGTGAAGACAAGGATCATCACCCTGATTGCACATTAATTAAAAAGTTAGGATGGAAACGAAATACCCACATGTTGGTGGCGATCCATGTAAGAACCACGTTCGTACGACTGCTGCGATCGTGGTCGGATTGTTTGGTTGCCGCATCACGGTGTTCCTTGACCTCCTGGGGCTTCACTTTGAGCGCAGCACGTGATGCAGCCCATAGTTGATCAACGTCTTCACGGGCAGTGGGGATTTCAACTTCCATCATCACTTTGCCACCGTCGCCCTTAATCTTCTTTGCGCCACCTAGATCCTTCGCAGCAGTATTATCACCCTTGGTACCCCTGTGCAGTATTAGCACCTACTCGGAATCAATAAAGGGGAGCTTGTACCATGTGACGTCGTGCAGGTTACACATGGCATACATCACTTAAGAGTAAGAGCAAACGCGTGAGTCAAGTATCACCTTGGCCTGATTAGTTCCGCAACCACTCACTCAGAATGTTCACATCTTTCCACGACCAAATAAGTTATTTGGGAATACAATGAATCCAAGCAAACTTACAGCTCGGTAGAAGGAACATGTATTGGATGAACGAGGTGAACATGTGCCACGGCTCGAGATGCATGAGCGAGGAGACGAGGTAAAGGCCATAGGTTGCCGCCAGAGATATCACAATCTCGCGGAAGGCTTGATTGGTAGCCACCAAACTTATTGGCAATTAGTAACAATACCGAGCATAAGCAGCGTGTACATACTTCACAATGTTTCTCCAACCATCGATAGAATGGGGAACAGCAAGGTAAACCGTGTAGCCAGCACACCACAAAGTGATGACATTGCAGAAGCCAAAGAGGATCATGGCGAGTGCATAAATCCATTTTGATCCCTGTTAAAGTATCTTAGCCGCTTGTCACTGTGAATTTACGGCCAACTAACCTGAGGCCGGTTACCAAGGGAACACACTGTAGTGACAAAGAGGAGGGCAATGTATAACTTAGACGTTGATCAGAAACCTCAAACTAAGACGCAAACGTCGGATAGCTAACCTTTAAGAACACCTCGAAGATGATCTGGCTAACTCCTGTGTGAAGGAAATTGAAGGCGTTGTTGTCACCAGGTGCTGTCGCAGACGAAACCAGCTGGTCGCCACTTAATGTCTCGAAGGGCGCTGGTTTTGAGGACTCACAAAGAAAAAAGCGAGATAGAAATTGGCGAGAGAGGTCCAAGTGAAAAGTAACTGAACGGCATTATAGATGAATTCAATCTGAGGGATAGCGAGCCGATCACTTAGCCACATTGTAAGTGGGCCAGGAGGAGCTTGAATACCTGTAGAACAAGCATGCGAATGGGATTCTGCCCCGATGTCCAAATCTTGTAGAAGAATATTGTCGAGTGAATGGAAGCGAAAAGTGACCCATTCAACCATCTGCGACGCTGCGAAATGAATTCCGGGACCTAATGAAGACTCAGAGAGAAACTTGAATCTGAATATTTTCAGCTAACCGTTGTGGGCACGTCAGTAGACGCCTTTGCACTTTTCACGTATTTCAAGCTGCGAGCCCTGAATTTACAAGTCTGCAAGCAGTGGGATGAACTTACACCCATCCCTCACGTTTCTTCGTCACGATTTCAAAGCACAAGATACGGTCTTCGGCAAGATACATGTTGCGTTCTGGCGGCTGCGTTAATAATCCTCGAGGGGGAACACAAAGGAAGTAGACCGACCGAAAAGTCCAGCACTACTGGCGCCTCCACCATGCATTGCCTCCCCTTTAAAGTACGATGCAAGTGGGCCCTTGCCATCGGGTCCGTTCAAAAGAGCCCTGTATTTATATGCACTGAAAGCACCCGGCAGCACACTGATATATCCGAAGACGCTCTGAAAGGAATTACGTTTAGCTACACAAATCAGGAAAACACAGACGCCATACTTCTAGTGGCTTGTCGAGAATGTTGGACATTTTGTACTGAACATATCTGTGAGACGAGGAGGCAGGGCCAAGAGATGACATAGTACCTCAAAGTTCTGGGACGCCGCAAGAGGACTGATGAGTAACAGGGAGCAGCCTTTACCGGTGTCGACGCAAATTCTGAAAGTATGACTCCGTTCATCACACGTCCACTATGCAATAGGGTGACCTACTCTCCACATGCTCCTCCAACATTCGAGTGCGTATCAAAGCCTGCAGGGCGGTCAGCAAGAAACGGGATAACTAGAACCGCTCACATTTCCATAGCTCATAGATCGAAGTGCCGGTCGGCTTTGTTCCAACATCCAAGAGTATGCAAACTTGAAGGCCATCCTTTTCAGAGAAACACGTCGTCCGACAAAGGTAATTCGCACGCACCATTAGGGTTGATCAAAGGGCCAAAAGCATTGAAGAACCATCGGTGACTATTCAATTTCTTCTTGTTCTGTTCCTTCAAACAGAACAGAACCTGGATTGGACAAGCACCGGACGAAACTTCGCCAGTCTCTGTCACGATGACATTTGTGGTGTATCTGGGGCGGTGAAGTGTTTTCTGTCGGCGACGAAGTCATCGATCAACAAGAACACGTACTCGAAGATGTGCGCCGTCACGTCTTTGCCTGCCACCGAGTCCTTAGCGATTCCTTCTTGGTAACAACCCATCTAGAGGACGGTTAGTAAAACGGAGGTTAGTGCAGAGGCGCAACCACTGTACTAGTGTTAAAACTTGCAAGGTGCGTTTGTTGATCTTGTTACGTCCGTCAGAGACAATACAAACGACCACCTTCTTCCAGCCGTCAGGGCCCCAAGTCCTGGAACGGTTCCTACTACAAAGGTGAGCAACGTTCTTGATAACTCTGGGAGGAGATGATCAGAGGTATTATTTGAACGAAGAGTGGAGCGTACGCATTCATGGTCTTGACGAAGAGAACTTCATCTTCATTGTACATCGTCATCACGATGAAGAGCTCGGTATGACGACCATAAAGATAAGGTCGAAGAGAGTACTTTTTGCGCATGAAGTCGTCCGGGTCACATGTGGCAGCAGTGTACCTCATTTTTGTCATTTCCTCCACATCGGACATTCCCTTTGGAACGATGTGACTGGGGACGTGCACGTCAAGCACTAGATTGCCGTTCTGAAGCTCGACTTGGCGAAGGGAGCGGCGTTTCATAAGTTTTTCTCTTGCAACAGAGTAACCGATGCTCATTTCCCTGACCATGGGCGGGGATTGCATGGGAGGGTAATTGGGCTGATAGGCATGGTAGTCGCCGGGAGAAGCATGATAGGGAAGGGTTGGACGGCTCATGTTGTATTCGGCATTGAGATGAGCCTGCGAGCCATGGAAACTGCTGTGGAAGGACTGAGCGGACTTGGCGTCCCATTGGGAATCATAGTCGTTGAACTGGTGGTATTGGACGGGTGCGGGTGGGTAGTCCGGAACCAGCCCCTGCTGCGGCGCCTGGCCGTAAGGATCGTGGTGTCGGGGGTATGCCATTGGAACTTGTGTTGCGAAATGAGCGTCGCGGGGAAACGAAGGACGATGGTGGAAGGAGAAAGTCCGCTCGACGTCAAGGATACGGGCATTCGCAAGTTCGCACCCCGTCCTTGTCCGGTTCCTTCTGCCATTTCGAGCGACCACAGCGACGCCGAGACGCCCACATCATTCTTACCGTCATTTTTTTAACGTCACCAGCCTGGACCTATTGTATTATTACCAGACATTAGCACCACACTAGCAGCACCCGGACTGGCGATTATCGCGAATTGAAACTCCGCTTCCCACGTAAGCAGCAGCGTTGTTTCTCTCTCCCAAAGTCCTCCTTCTCTTCCTCCTCTTCTCGCTGCTCCTCCCATCTCTCCTCCCCCCAGCCTCTTTCCCCTCGTCCACCAGCTCCTCGTCTCGGTGAGTCCCCCCTCCTTCCCTACCTCTCTTTCTCGTTGCGACACCCATCCAACGGCACCGAGCGCCTCGAGGGCACCACGTTTACCTTGGGCTCGAGTCTGCACAGGACCTACGAGGATCACTTCAAGATCCTTGTGCCACTCGCCGTTTCTTGATTCCCTGACATTGTTCCATTGTCCGACTGCGTCGCCCATCGCAGTGGCACGTCAGCCACTCACCCTCGCGTCCTATTAGCTACGCTGGGTCCCGCAGCTCTTCCTGCCCTCTATCACCACCACTCCCCTCTCCCTTTCGTCGTGCTCACTCTTCTTTTCCTCTCCATTCCAGTGAACATTTTTGCACCCGTCCATGGCAGAGACTCCCGCTCACAGACTTGACCTCCGGGTTGGCGGCAAGTACCGGCTCGGCAAGAAGATCGGTTCTGGATCTTTTGGTGCGCAGCACCATCCATCCGCTTACCGCTCATTTCTGACGAGCACATAGGTGACATTTACCTTGGCATCAACATCATTTCTGGCGAAGAGGTCGCCATCAAGCTCGAGTCCGTCAAGGCCAAGCACCCTCAGCTCGAGTACGAATCGAAGGTGTACAAGACCCTTGCAGGCGGTGTCGGCGTTCCCTTTGTCCGATGGTTCGGCACCGAGTGCGATTACAACGCGATGGTACTCGATCTCCTTGGACCCTCTCTTGAAGACCTCTTCAACTTTTGCAACCGCAAATTTAGCCTGAAGACGGTATTACTTCTCGCTGACCAGCTGGTGATGTCGATTTCCTTCCTAAATACTCCTTTCGTTGATGTTTTCCTACGTTCTAGGTTTCTCGCATCGAATATATTCACTCCCGTAACTTTATCCACCGTGACATTAAACCAGACAACTTCCTGATGGGTATCGGGAAACGAGGCAACCAAGTCAATGTGATCGACTTCGGTTTAGCTAAAAAATTCCGCGACCCCAAGACGCACCTCCATATCCCTTACAGGGAGAACAAGAATCTTACTGGTACTGCTCGTTACACGTCCATCAACACGCACTTGGGCGTTGAACAGGCCCGTCGCGATGACCTCGAGTCGCTGGCATATGTCCTCATGTACTTTCTTCGTGGTGCTCTTCCTTGGCAAGGGCTGAAGGCTGCCACGAAGAAACAGAAGTATGACCGCATCATGGAGAAGAAGATGACTACGCCTACAGACCTCCTCTGCCGCGGGTTCCCTAATGAGTTCGGCATTTTCCTGAACTACACTCGTGCTCTCCGCTTCGACGACAAGCCCGACTATTCTTACCTTCGCAAACTTTTCCGCGACCTCTTCGTTCGCGAGGGCTTCCAATACGACTACGTTTTTGATTGGAGTGTCCAGCGGGGTGCCCCCGACGACGGCAGTACTGGTGCTAGTCAGAAGGCTGCTGCCGGCAGGCGCAAGGTCGTCCAGGAAGAAGAAGAACACCGCACGAGCGATAGAATGTAGGTGCTTCACAAGTTTCCTTTGTCTGACGTCCGTGAAGCTGAGACTTGATGACACAGGCTGCGCTCGCACACTCGCCAGCAGCAGGCTAATGCTCCCGGTGCGGTGGGGCAGCAGCGTGGTACAGCCCGTGGCAGAGAGGGCGATATCTGGTGAACACGTGACATTCCCTTGTTTCTTTCATTCGAGCGGGGCACGCCCCGAGTGCGACCGAGATTGGGGGCGGAGGGAAGTTGCAGAGGGTCCTCGGTCGCTGTTGGATATTAGTTCGTGATGGTCAGTCGCAGAACGCTCCTGTGGGAAGAAGGAGCGGAAGAAGAATGATCTTGGCGCGCCGTGGCGAATGATGGCCCTTCGTCATATCCTCACATACGCTCACGTGTCAAGCCGAAAACCGTTTGCTCAGGTTCTACCGCCATTCTTGACCGCTTTTGCACCGCAGGATAGCCAGCGACCCCACCATCATCGAAGTTGTTGCTCATGATTTGTACTGTACGGACGCTCTTTTCTTTCAGGCCGTTCCATTCAACCAAGTGTTGGCGGCCGCCTACTCTTCTGTCGCATACGATCACCATCATCACTGGCGCCCATGTCGTTTATACAGATTCTCTTTTCTATCGGATCCTATATTCACTCCACCCCTCTTATGACCGGTATATGTTCCATTCTCGTTTTTCTCGCTGAAAGCGCTCTTTCCCCTTGCTTGCCTACATGTTAGTGTCTCGTATTCCCCGCTGTTTGTTGTCCTTGCATCTTCCCTTTGTCGGGCTTGTCCCGTAGAGGTTTGTTAGATGGAAGAGGGCTCCGAGTCGAGGTGGGTGGAGAGGGTTGGTAAATATTGGTATCGGGGTAGTACGTCGTACACGCGAAGATGATGACATGAAGCTGCGTGACTGGGCTGTGCATCGCGACTGATTAATATTAGCTGTCATCTGAAGAGTACAAGTTGCGATAACGATGTCACAGGAAACGCCCATCTCGCGGCGACTCCAGGCCGTCAAACACATCGTTATCGTATGTTCGGGAAAGGGAGGCGTAGGAAAGTCGTCCGTCTCAGCTCAGCTTGCCCTCAGTCTCCATGCTCTCTCCACCCGCCCGCGCGTTGGCATTCTCGACGTCGACTTGACGGGCCCTTCTATACCCCGCATGCTCGGACTTGATGGTCATGGTGTCCATCAAAGCAGCGATGGGTGGGTCCCTGTGTATGCCGACGCTCAGCAAGGCAGCGATCCGAGATTGGCATGCATGAGCGTCGGATTCTTGCTGAAGAAGAAGAGCGACTCCGTCATTTGGAGAGGCCCGAAGAAGAACGCGATGATTCGTCAGTTTCTGAGCGACGTCAGATGGGGAGAACTCGACTATCTCGTCATAGATACTCCGCCAGGTTCGCAGATTCCTTTGACTGTCTAATGGCAGAGCTGGACGTGTCATGCACAGGCACCTCTGACGAGCATCTGTCGCTGCTGGAACATCTGGCACCCGTTCACTCGAAGCTCTCGGCCGTCATTGTCACTACGCCACAGGCAGTTGCTCTGTTGGACGCGATAAAGTGTCTTTCGTTCACTCGTGCTGTCAAGCTCCCTGTCTTGGGGCTGGTCGAGAATATGAGTGGTTACGTATGTCCTTGTTGCGGCGAGATCAGCAACGTCTTTTCGACTAGAGGGGGAGAGGAGATGGCGAGACGGGAGGGGTTGACGTTTCTTGGCGCTTTGCCAGTCGACACGGAGCTAGTAACGCTGCTTGATGCTGCAGAGCGGAGCGTCGATGGAGGGACAGATGAAGCAATCGACCTCAAGGCACTCGACATTCTAAAAAGATACCAGGAGACATCCTCTGCCAAGTTGTTCGGGAGTATCGTGGGCCAGATCGTCGAGGGCATTGCGCACATCGAACAAGGATCTTTATAGACGTAGAATTTTGAATCACTCGCTTTGCGTGGGATAACAAGTTGCATGGCGATCAACGTTCCAACCTGTGATGATTGATTTTAGGGACGACGACGAGATCCGCATACCGACCACGTCGAGTCGACCGCCGACTGCAATATAAGGCTCAGAAAGGGCCAGCACGGTCGCCGGTGTGGTGCACTCGGCTCGTGTCTTAATTTTCCTGTTCGCGGTGTGGTTTCTGGGAAAGTTGTCGTAAGGATCCGGCCACGTTTTTCTTGACGAGGCATCATGTTCGAGTTCAACTTGTCATTCCCGCCTCGTTCATTACTTGCTTTGTCCCATGAGTTTTGACGACTGATAAACGCCTTTTTTACCTCCTGATTGCCCCAATATCAGCGTATTTTGTCTACCAGGTCTCCCTGATATACCCGTGTATTCTACCTCGAGGGGTGACGCGACCGTTGCTCGATTCAGATGTCCGTTGACCTCGCCCACCTCAGTTCGCTGTCCTGCGGCTCCACACCGATTTCAGTTCCCCCCAGGCCCAAGTTGGCTACTGCCCTTTATAATGACAGCCTCCCTTCCTCTCCCGGTCCCCCTCCTTCCCGTATGTATTTTTCCTTCCCCGTCAATCATGTTTCCCTCGTTAAATTGCTCTTAGACGATACCGCCACTCCCCAGAGTGGTTCTCCGTCATCCACCATGACTCTCCGCAGACCCGACGCGTCTCCACGCGTCCAGATCGTCGATGCCACCCTTCGTCGCCGTTCCAGCCGTCTCTCCCGCTGGTTGTTGGATCTCCAGACGACTACCCCCCCAGATGTCCTGGACCTTACGGATGTCGATGCAGTTGGTACCCGGAGCAATCCATACCTTGCTTATCCCCATTTGAGCATGGCAGCTCTCCGCCACGGCTTAGACGATGCTGATAGCATGTACGACTACGTCGTTGTCGATGATGACATTGCGCTGGAATGTCCCCCAGAACACGCTCCCCACGATCAGGTCCGTCATCTCGAGCTTCTCGTTGACATGTCACCTGACTAGTATCAACATAGCCATCCCACGAATCTACGCCGACAGATATAGCTACTCCCCGATCAACAGTCCGACTTATCAACCCTCCTCAATCATTACGACACTTTCATCCCTCGAGACGCTCTGTACCACCTTCTCCAAGGACTACAGCATCCCGCAGTCCTTCTAAGCTTTCCATGTTCCACCGGCCGTCTCGTGGAGACCTTGCCTCAGACCCGAGTGGTCTATCTTATCATTCGCGAAGCACAAGTCTCCAAGCATCTCTACCACGAAATGCCCCCCCCATTTGTGGCACTCCGCGCGCCTCTTCGTGGCGGTGGCGACCAAGCGTCATGGGTCACTTCTCGTCCGTATCTATCCCAGACACAGACGCACGTCTAAGTCCCGGTGACTCTCTCACTGACCGATCACGTTCGCGGCCCAGTATTTCTTCTTCCAATACCTATTCCTCTATCACCACCCCTACAACTATCTCCCTGCACGAAGATAGTGAATCGCCCATGCCATCCACGCCGCCAGCAAAGATGTCTTCCCTTTTTGGTTCACTGCGCGTCCTTTCACAAGCTGGGGGCATGGTGTCGCAGCCCTTTTTCAAAAGTGACAGTGGCTCCGCATCATCTCCGTCGTTGCGGCCACAGTATCCGGCTTCCACACCGCATCTTCCAGAACGACACTCCGTCTCCTCTTCCTTTCCAAAAGGTGAAACCACACGTTTATCATTCGCATCCAAGTCTCGGCGGGATCAGTTAGGGGCTCTACATCAGATCTTCGCAGAGGAACGCGACGATTCCCAGCCTCGTGTCTTGTTCGTTGGCAAGACCGGCGGACATCGGCTTTCTCTGTCTTCGTTCGGCAGTCCGACGAGACAAATTAAAAAGAAGCTCGTCGTCAGTGGTATCCCACTCAACGACACTAGGCGATTGGTCGCTATTCAGAAATGGTGTCAAGTACGTGGCGTCGACCACCTCATATTGTTCCTCCTAATCATTTTCCCCCTCGATATCTCAAGTCCTTTGGAGAAGTGGACCAGATCACGAGGATGCCCAATGGTGATTTGCACATCAACTTCCAGAAAGCAGAGGTTGCGGACACTGTACGTACCGTTTTTCCGTGCACACATCAAGTATCTTATCCTTTTTATAGGTATGCCGCGTGCGCGCCAAGGTCCACATTGCTGGAGCCGGCAGTGTACATTTATCCTGGATCCCAGGAAACAAACGAACATAACAAACTCGTATTATTCACATCTTTCCCTGTTTGTAAAGGCAAGTCGTCGGTCGACTGACGTCCACTTGTCGGACTGACGAGTCTAATCGTAGTGTACAATGCAGGCGCTACGTCTTACAGCACCACCTAATAGCTATTTAGAGCCACTATCCTACGACATAATCTTCTGACGCATGCATTTGCAGCAGGTGTATCTCATGACTCCATGTGCGTTCCTTTGTAACTTCGCTCCGTTGAGGTCGGTGCTGACCTAAGGACTTGACAGATGGCCATCCTCACGTTCATTGATTACATTGCATATCACCTATCTCAGACTCTTTCACATACCCCGCAATGACACGATATCAATATAATCACGCTTTCTCTCGTTCATGTCACTTTCATTCGCCGAGTATATGTACATTTTCTTTCGTTTACCGATTCGAACGATTCGTTTTATTTTTTTTCCGATTCACCAGGACGATCGATAGTTATATTGACTTTTGGACGTAACACGAACTATCAGATTTGTTCTTTGACAGCTCCTGATTAAGCACGATGTGTCGTGTGTCGTGTCAAGACTCTCCGCTACTATAGCTCCGTGTCGAGTAATTTTGAATATCTAGCACATGGTGTTTGGGCACATGTCACTAGTTCGTCTTGTTTCGGCGGTGCGCGGCGATCAGACTGACGACACGTGGTGTTGCATCATGTCGTGCGTCCGCCGTGGCCCTGCAGGGCTCGAGGAAATGTCTTTTGTTGATCCGCGGGCAGGGCTGCGTCGCAGATGTCGATGACCCTCGGCCGTCGTGGATCAACGCGGAGGGAATTGACAGACTTCCTGGCAAAGCACATCGACGGCCCTCGGTTTTCGATCCCATGGCACCATCATCCGCTACAGCTAGGGGACACCATCCGCGGTGCAGTAGATTAGCAAATTCTACTAGCTATACGTATACTGCTTTGGAAATTTTCTGGCCGACTCGAATCATGCTCACATGAACTTAAACGCAATGTAGAGCCACCACTCTCAAGACTATGGAAACTGCACAGAAGTTGCCCTACACCCTGATGCATTTCAGCTCTATTCTACTCATGGCGTCCCACACATCCGGGTACGGGAGTCGCTTGAGTACAACGACGGAAACGAATAAAACGCCAGTGTGTCACTGTCAAGATAGGGACATGAAAGACGAATGTGTGTTTTCGCGTTCGGAGAAAAGGAGTGTGAAGGAGTGAAGGGGGGGGAGGACAAAACGAAAAGGAGTGTAAGACTTCGGGAATTACGCAAAACTATCTTGAGCCGTGTTCCAGCGCTGCCAGTCAGTGTCAACGGATGCGTCTGGTATGGAAACCTGAGGAGCCGATACTGGCTGGATATCCGATGGCGATCGCGGCGATGCGTCGAAAGGGGCTTTGCCAAACCGCCCACCTGAACCACGGGCAAAGTTATTTTTGTGATGCTGACTGTGATTGTCTCGACGATACTGTCGACGGGGAGGTACCACAGGCCCACGCTCAAAACTCGGCGCTATTGGGATCGAGATGGGCGCTCCAGCGGGCGAGGAGGAGGACCGGCGGCCAGGCATTCCGTGGGAGTTGCCTACCTGTGGCGCGATTCCATGCCATGCGTGACCTGGTACCCATGCGTGGGCCCCGAGATGATGATGCGGTGCGGTAGTTAGCGGCGGATTGATGTATGAGTGAAAGATCACTGTCTGTGGGCAGATAGGAGGTGGTGGGTGCGGCCGCCAGGTTACTGGAGGTTGTCCCTCAGCGGACCCAGAGTTGGCGGGAGCCTGGCCTTGATCTTGATTTCCAGCCATGTATTGGTTAAGCGCGTCGGGGGGGTAGACAGGAACAAGCATTCCATGATCGCCATGGATGAATCCGGTTGGGATCAGCGGAGCTTGTGGGTGAAGGAGCGGAGGGTTGTTGGCGAATCCTGGGTGGCCAGCAGTGGCCTGCCCGGAATCAGAGGTATGGCCAAGCGAAAGAGAATAAGGCATAGACGTCTGCACAATGGTTAGCACACGAAGAAAATCCTTGCAAGCTACATACTTGGTATGCACCGCTGGCTGGACCAACGGCTGTAGGAGTGTTTGAGGAAGTTCCGCTATCTGATCCCCCGCTCTGCGGAGGGGCCAAAGCCATGGGTGGAGGGAAGGGATAGCCAGGGTAAGGTTGACCTGCAAAAGGCATCTGGTACGGAAACTGTGCGGCGTAATTGGGAATCCATCCCTGATAGTACTGGAGCGTAGGTGTCGAATACGTTCCCTGCAAGGCCGGGACTTGTGGCACAGATGTCAGAGAGGAGACAGCGACCGCATTTTGTAGAGTAGGCTCGTGCCGTTTGGCGCCTAATGACTCACAGGCTTCCTTTTTTGAATCACCCACTAGGTCATCAGCAGAAGAAACGTCAAGTGGTGGAATGCTACTTTCGTCCTGGACTTCATTCAGGTCGCAGGCTTCACCAGAAGGTGGCGCAGGTTGGGTCGGCGAGTCTGAGACCTTTAGGTCTGTCATGTGGGCGGTGACACTAGCGACGCCGGATTTAGGCAGCTTTGGATGGATGCTGAGGTCATTGTTGGCACCAGGGGACTGCACATCCGATTCTCTATTGAGACCTGGTCGCCAGGAAGGGCGAAAGGTTGGGTTCCAATCTCGAAGTTGCACACGAATCAAACGGCCGTCGAGCATTCGATTATGCTGGGGGGAGTGAATAAGAATGCGGACACCCAGGTAGAAAACTAACTCACCTCTGCCTTAATGGCTCGGGCAGGAGCCTCCGTATTATTAAACTTGACGAACGCGAACGCAGAGCGTTTGTTACCTTGGAAATCATTAAGCAGACATACGGGAACGAACGGAAAAATTCACTTGGTCGAATAACTTTGACTGCCTCAATTCCACCATATTTTGAAAACAATGCCCTGACCTTGCCTTCATCCCAGGCATTCGGCCCAAACATTTCTAGACCACCCACAAAGATGGTCGTGGGATCGACGACATGATCATCCCGCTTCTCCTGCACGAGCTGCGGAAGTGAACCTTGACTGTCATAGTCCTTGAAAGACATGCTTTGAAAGTCTCCCATATAGCTGGGGGTAGCAGGTGTGCGAAGCATGAGCGACCCAGGGGTTCTCTGCGTGATAGGAGATATCCTGAAGTCAAGCGTACGGGGTATACCTACGTCGATCTCTTGACTGTCATCCTCTCGTGAACTATAGAAGCCGCCGTCCGAGGACGCGACGCGATGGCCAAGATAAGGCGAAGAAGTCACGTTGGGACCAGTAGCACTATACGAACGGTATCATCGATATCCAAGAATGAATAAAGTTACTGACCTAGGACTATTTTTAAATTCCGTTGACTCGACATGGCCTTGCCATCGAGTGCGATTAGTCAATTCCCAGTTTGTAAAGGATAGCTGCCCAGTAGATTCTCGCGAGGGAAGTGATACCGCCGATTGAGGTCGGTCATGCGTCAATGAAAGCGCTCTCGGTCGAGACGGCCGGACGCTTGAATAAATTCGATTCCTGCTACTTGGAACAGTTGACGCTTCCTGTGACCAGACGTCGCATCCAGAACTCGGGTCACCGGTTTTAACATCGGATGGATGATCAACAACTGAGAACTGTTGGGTGGTACGAAGGGTGGGAAATGTATGGCTGGCCGGAAAGAAACCGGAAGCTGGGCGAAAACCAGGGTACATCCCACGACTACGCCAGGATTGAGAAGCCCGAACAATTGGCAACGCACGCGGATGATAAAATCCTTGGTCGCGTGGAGCTATGTTCGACTGATGAGCCCATGTAACAGTTAAATGAGGAATTCTGCGAAGCGTCTTCAATCGCAGGTGAACGAAATTAAGACTCGCAGATTGACAAGCGCCGGTCAACGCACCATGAGAGCGCTGACGCAGTCGTCTCGATGTGCCCACTTCACTCTCCAGCAACCTGGATTCATAGCAGGAGAACGCGGACCATCATGTGACACCGGCAAGCTCGCTAATACCTGGCCATTATCGTTTTCATGTGTGTAGGGCTCAAAGTATTCGACAACACCAAACACAGATGCAATCCGCAACAGAGACTGCATTTCAAGGGGTGAGTCGAACGATCTCTTTCAGGGTATAACATTACCTCAGCATCGTACAGAAGAGGGACGAGCAGTAAACCAGTGCCATCGATGGGTGGGTCATCCAAAGCAGCCGAGTCATATAGGATAGCAAGCTGCCTAGAATAACTTATCAGATAAGTGAAAACTATGCGAAAATATACCGACTTGGTTCCTGGAGTCTTGATGATTCTCATGGCGTTCGGTAACTGGAGCTCAATGAATCGAGAGTCTTCGGTGGGTAGGACGTTCGCTTTCCTCGACGCATCCCTTGGCCGAAAGTACTGTCTGGGGCTCCTACGATGAAAGTCAGACCAACTTGAAGCTGCCACGATGACATGCATATATGCGCTGTTGTCCGCGCATATATCTGAGGAATTATTGCAGGAGAAATTTTGTTCACCGGTACGAGATGAGTAGAGTCCTGAAAGCGCGAGCAGGTTCGTATCGAAGATATCGACCCAGAAACGGCTGTGGTGCAGCGACATGGAGATTATTCATGAGGATAGAAGCTTCCGCAGCATCCTAAGTCGGGAGCGGTAAGAGAAATAGTAGTCAGCCACACCGAGAGGTACAACAGACCTGACACTGGATGAATGCACAGGTACCGCCCTTGGAGTCGCGAACAACTTTGATGCTTTTGACTTGGGGGTGCTCGGACAGATGTTGAGCCAACATGCTAGTCAGGTCGGCATACTCGATGTTAGTAGGCAGGCTGACGAAGTTGGCATCAGCCAAGGACGCAGTAATGACTTGGCACACACCTTCCGATGAAGATGCTCGCATCTGGTAGGATCCTGTCATGGGAATCCTGGACACTATTGCCCTCCTCAGCTAAAGCGCTGCGCGGCGAGGAAGACACGGGGTGCGAGCTCGCAAGCACGCTTTCAGGATTAGAAGAAATGGATTCGGAGGACGTCAGGGAGTCAAAGCGAGTGCCCCATGATCTGCCCAGTTTGTGATGGGGCATAGTACGCTACGGAGATGGAGGGAAAGGTGTACGTAGAAACCGGGAACGAAACGAAGTTGTGACCGAGGGTGATTGGTCAAGTTGGCATTCCGAGAACGGACAGTGCAACACGTCGCATTCACATTGGAACCCTTCCCGGCATGCCATCTCAAGAGGCGTGTCGGCAATCAACTTGCGCAAAAAGGGCAACAAGCACCATCCGCATGGCCACCAGTCACTGTATACATTTCTCTTCTCTTCTCTCTTGCATCGGACGACCTGAGCGAAAACAACGGGGAAAGGTCAGAGGCGAAAAGCAACCACCATCAGGCTATCCCCGATTAGCCTGTGACGACATTGGAAAGTATCCAAAGGTCGAACGAAAAGGCGATCGTTTAGCTTCTTACGGGCTTGATAGTGGGGCGATCGGCTGATATAGAAATCTAGCGCCAGATTTCTTGAATACAGATCACAGCCGGCGAAGGGAACAAGAATCAGATCATCGTTCTCGAAGGACAAACGAATAAGACAACCGTACTTCTTAACATACTGGTCTGCCGCTGAGTGCTCTTTGATCAGCGAGCGAGCGGTGGGCCGACCCCGGAGCCAGTGGTCACGGTATCGCATCGTGGAGACTGAAACGTATTGGGATCCTAGCATGGAACGAGTAAATGAATGATCGACCACCCTCGACGAAAGCTCAAGCAGAGATCTACAACACCGCCAGCGCTTCTCTCCGCGCTGCAAGGCATTTGCGACACCGATACACAGGCATATCCATGAGGTGCACGGTCCAGAAGGTTTGACGCCTTGCGATGCATCGAAGAAGGGTGGAGAGTATTACGTAACTACCGATTGACCTCCCTTCACAAAAAGTCCACCATCAACATCTTTCGCGCTAGAAATACACAGAATGTCTGACGACGGCTATGGTGGCGGGGGTGGAGGCGACGACTATGACTACGATGGTCCGAGGTCTGTACCCTTGTTTTGCCCACTCTAGGAGGAATTTGCTGACTCGTGCTGAGCCTCCAGTTATAACGATGGCGCTTTTGTGCGTGCAACGGGGCCAGATAAAGTTAATGCACTTATAATACAAACAGGATGAGAATTACGATCTCCTAGCAAACGACCTACAAGATGGTGAACAGGTGGAGGAGCAGGGGGAGGATGCCAATGGCGAGGTCTCCCATCCTAATGGTGTCAATGGCGCGGACCATGATCAGGAAATGTTGAACGGGGAGGAGCTGCCGCCTCAGCAGCCTTCTGCTTCTGGTTTGCAAGGCGAAAGACAACCAAATAAGGTCAGGGTGACTACTCCCTACCTGACCAAGTATGAGCGAGCGCGAATATTGGGCACTCGGGCATTGCAAATCAGGTATGTTCGTCGACACATGCACGAATTACCGTCCGGCCTGCTGAGTGTTCCGAACAGTATGAATGCTCCTGTTCTGGTCCCTTTGGATGGAGAGACCGATGCCTTGCAAATTGCCATCAAGGAGCTTTCCCAACGAAAAATCCCACTGATCATTCGACGATATCTGCCAGACGGTTCTTTCGAGGATTGGAGTGTATCAGAGTTGATTAGTGAGTAACTTAAGGTGTCCATGATCGGGAAATGGAAGTTCTGGAGATTTTAGTTGTAGCTACTTATTAAGTTTGTAACCCGTTTCTACCAGCGAAGAAACCTGAGAGTAGAAGTAACTCTTGGAAATGATACACAATAGACCCTGTACTTGCCGAGTCAATACAATGCTAATCTACAGTGTCGGTTGTTCTGTTACGTTTTCTTGATCTCGACCCACACCTCTCCACTCGGTCGTGTGACGCTCCTCGTCCTGAGTGCCCTGATTGTAGAGCGCTCTTTTGACAATGTTCGAGTTCTTGACT